>VRLP01006591.1:0-27385 GCA_009660295.1 Lophius piscatorius | reverse complement strand
ACACACACACACACACACACACACACACACACACACACACACACACACACACACACACACACACACACACACACACACACACACACACACACACACACACACATACACACATACACACACACACACATACACACACACACACACACACACACACATACATACAGATACAGACACAGACAGCAGAGTTAGAGTTTCTCTCTCCTTTCCGGTCTCAGATTCTCTGTTGGGCTCCTGACAGGATTTATGTCCAGGAGGTTCAGTTGAAACCCCTCAGAGGGAAGTTCTGACAGGTCCGATCCATATAGGCTCCACCTCACAACTTCCAGGACTTCAAGGATCTACTGCTAACATCTTGGTACAAGATACCACAGCAGAACCTTCAGCGGTCTGCTGGAGTCCATGAGGAGCAGAGCAGCTCCGGTAAGGCACCGGGCTTACTGCTCAAAGACCGGACCACATACACACTCCAGAGGAGTTCTGGGGATGGAACCCCACCCGGACCTCCTGATGAGTCACCAGATCATAACAAAGACAAACAACCAGTCTGGCTCACAGGTAATCTTCTGTGTTGGACCTTCTCGGAGAATAAAACCTCCTCACAGAAAAGCCTCGGGGGATTTGAACCCAGAACCTTTCCTGCTGGGAGACAGCGGCGACACACGGAGAGTTTTAAACGGACCCCGTATTAAATATTTAGATCTCAAACATCCTGCAACCGTCAGAATCTCTTCCTGAAACCTCCGTTCTGCCCAAGATGCTGCTGACTGAATAAAAGCCCCGTCAGAGGTCATGAAGACACGACCCCCCCCATGGGAAACCCCTCACAGTTGGCGCCATCCTCATTCCGGCGAGCAACGCCGGCCCGTAAGCAATCTTCACGGTTTTATTTCCAGACACCTGGCCCAGATGGAATCGGCTTTGTTTGCTCGCTGTTTTAAGACTTATTGCTCTTTGTCCAGCTGAGGCGGGAGGTGGAGGTGAGGCGGAGGAGAGGGTGGGGGGGAGGGGGTGGTGTTCAAGCAGCTGTCATGTTTTATATGATCAGAAGAAAGTCACGATACAAACGCTGTAGTGGAGATAAATGTGAATCCGTGATAAAACACCAGCAAAAAAATGCCACCGATGCAGCGTGTAAAATTTGTTGGCTGAATTGGTGGCTCATGGTCAATGCCCCAAGTAGCGACACATCAGCTCACCCCTCCCTATCCAAGAATCTAGGGTGGCCTTCAAGTGTCAAAAACGATGTCATCCAGTATCCTGTCCGGTGATGAGGCCGGGCGAACACACCGGAACCATCAATTTGACAACACGCGTGTGCTGCAAAAGCCACAACACATCACATTAAGAAAAACGATCTGCAAAAGCCACAGCACATTAAAAAAAGCATTCTGTAAAAGCCATAATACATTAAGAAAAATGATCTGCATAACCAAAGACAACAGAAGTGTTTACGAGGGCAATCCAGAACCCAGAGCTGCGGTAAAAAAGCTGTTTTATACCTGCCGATGAAAACTCTTAACCGCCGTCACACAAACTGACTTCAGCCGTCGCCATGACAACACGTACAAAAGGCTTGTGGGAGCGAGTTCTCCACAAGTTTCAGGACTTAAAGTCAGCCTTCAGACCTGGGTGACAGTTTTAGTCACATAAATTGGTGTTGAATAGTTACAAAAGGACAAATTCCTGTCTGACATCTCAGCCTGAAACTGGACCAAATGATGACGTCACAACATCAGACCAAAAGCTCCAGAAGAAGATTAATAACTGCTGTTTGCAGACGATGTGCTTCTGTTTGATTCAATAGTTCTTGAAACTTAGATTTACACCCGAGTGATTTACCCCCCCCCCGAATCAAAGTCATGATTCTAGTCTGGGAAAGGAGTTCTTGACCCAACTGAAGGTTCCAGCAGCATCATCAGAGAGCTGAGCTCCTGTGAGGGGGAGGAGCCCAGACATCTGGAGGGAGATCAGGGCAGAAGAGTTTCTCCTCGGAGTTGGAAGGAGTCGCTTTGCCTCCAGGACGCGTCTCTTTGCAAGTTTTTCTGGCACAACCAACTGAAAGCGCACCTCATGGTGGACCAGAACTCCTTGGAGGGCTTAAATTCTTCATCTATGCAGGGGAACGCCTTTGGATCATCCAGGAGGACCTGGAACGGGTTTCCCGACATCTGGCTTACCTTGTTTTGCCTGGAGCCACGGTAGCACCGTGAAGAGAATCCGATGAATGTTTGTTCCTCTCACAGCAGAACTCAAACAGTTCTTTTTGGTTTTGTTTATTATACTCCACAGTTGACCCGCTTTTTGCATTTGGACCCTCTACTTTGAAGGATTAGGGATCGCTTTTCCACCGAGGCCGTACTAGGGCTGGTTCTTAGTCATTACCTGTTTCCACAGCCACAGAATGGGCTCTAGGCCAGGAAATAGAACCAGGTAAAATAAGTGTCTGAGGTCCGGATTATTGTAACCAACCAGAACTTTATTACTTTTTCTAGGTTTTTTTTTTCTGACAGTCCAAACAACAGAGGTAATAATCTATTGTATCACCACTGACAACGGAAACCGCGAGGGCTTCATCACGACGGGTGGGAGGGCCATCGTGGTTATCATTAGTAAGAATACACTGTAAAAAGTGATTTTTACAGTGTATGATAGACCCACACAAGCAAAGACAAAATGAAATTTGAGCCTTGGAAAGTCTTCAGTTCTATTTAAAACAAAAATGTTTTCACTGTTTTAACTTTAAAAAAAAGGATCAAACAGTAAATAAATATTTGTATATTATTGGTTCAGTAATCTGACTTTGTTTTGGTTTTTTTACAGTGCTTTAAGACAGATAGTAGACACTGTAAAAAGAGATATTTGATTATTTGGCTCCATTTGATATTTTCAACTTAAATGATTAAGTTAATTTAAAAAATAAGTATTTATATTATTATATTTATTATATATTTATATTAGTTTCTTTAAGTTATCAACAATTTTACTTTTATTAAGCATGATTACACTTTCCCCAAACTTTTTTTTTTCCCCACAGCTTTGCCTTGAAAATACCTCAAAACATAAAACAGCAAATAAATATTTGTATATTATTGTTGCGTAAATCTGACTTCCTGCATCGTTTTAAGAAAAATATTCCAGACTGTAAAAAGAGAACTGTGTGTATTGAGGTAAATTTAAAAAAATATTTTTTTACAGTGTACCCTTATCTTTTTATTTTCTTTTTTAAGAGTGTTTAAAAATGTTTTTTATGTTGTTTGTTTTAACAGTGTAGCTTCAATTTTTATTTATTTTTTATTTTTTACAGTGTAAATTAAATGTTTTTTAAAAAATTTTCTTTTTACAGTGTACCCTTATCTTTTTCTTTTCCTTTTTAACAGTGTTTAAACACAGGTTTTTTGTTGTTGTTTGTTTTTACAGTGTAGCTTTAATTTTATTTATTTTTATATTTTTTACAGTGTAGAATAAAAAAAATTGTTTTAATTTTTTACAGTGTACTCTTATCTTTCTCTTTTCTTTTTTAACAGTTCTTAAAGATGTTTTTTGCTGTTGTTTGTTTTTACAGTGTAACTTACACTTTATTCATTTTTTTTCAGATATTCCAATCAGAACTTTTTCCGTGCCGAGGAGGCCGACTGTAAAAATAACCCTCATGATTATTAGTGCTGTAAGTCAGTTAAAGGACAAATACTGACTAGAAACAAACCTTTTAAGAAGGTGTCGGCGCCGGAGGATCCGAACACATCTAATGAAATGAAAGCCCGGCTCGTGGCGGGCCTCCGCTGAAATTGCATCAAGTAAATCCGGGCGAATGGAAGCCATACGGATAATGGATACGCTTGGTAAGATTGTTGTGGACGGCGCCCTTCAGACGCTACAGAACCACAGACCACCACAAATCATTGCTGCCAGATAATAGAACACTCTTGATCAGACCCAGGAGGAAGACCCGCCCCAGAGAGGAAGACCAGGACCGGTCTGTGAATGATGATCACGGTCACCTTCGTCATAAATCACCGGCCTGAGAGAAGATGAGTCGGAGAAGGGTGTCAGCCTGGAGGACTGACAAATATCCAGCACCATCCTTAGATTTCAATCCCACAGAGTCACCCTCCTCCTCCTCCTCTTCATCCCGCCCCCCCTAGTGTCCGCCACCTCCCGCCTCCATAATTGCTCGCCCAGCCAGAAATTAATCCATGTTGCAGCTTCCCAGACACATCTGCGTAGATTGGACATAGCAGGTTGACTGTCAAGAACCTGCACTGATTACACAGAACGCCGTCGGGCTTCATCTCCTCTAAAGTGTCCTCCTCGCTCCAGTGAGCGGGTTCTGGATACCAAGGTCACGCCGGAGCAGCAGGTCTTTGGCTGAATATTGGATGCATTCAATTAGAGCTGCAGAGCGAAAACGTGAGTGAAATGTAACTGACAAACCGGAAACGCCGCTGACAGAACCGACACTCTTCTGAGAGCCTCCCGGGTCGGGCCGCATCATCTGCCCTCCATTTGTTATACGCCAGAAGGTCATGAGAGAGAACTGTTCCTCAGAGTGCGCTGCCGCCGCAGCCGCCGTCCACAGGAGTCATTAAGAGGAAGAGGAGAATATGCTGTCCTGTGTGCGATCACGCCCTCCGATGGAAAGATCAAACTAGACCCTCAGCAACACGCCGGCCGTTTCCCTCTGATGTCATCAACTCCAGACCATGATGCATTGTGGGCAAATGTAGAAACTGCCTCTAGTTTGAGTTTAAAGATGGCAGGAGGGACTGACAGGAATTAAATATGGTTTCATCTCTCCGACCTAAACGCCGTGGGCAAAAGGAGCATTTCAGATTTTAGACATTAAGAATTTTTAATTCTTTTGGGTTTTTCACTTTTTGTTTTATTTTATGGAATCAGGGATTTAAAATCTTTTTATACAAACAATTTTGCTATAATGCATTTTTTAATTTTTTTTATCCACTAATCATTTGGGCGGTTTTTCTTTACATTTAAAAAAAAATTATTATTTTCTTTTCTTTTATTAGACATCAGAGATTTAATTTTTAATTTTAATTAATTTTTTAAATGTTTTAATTTTTTAAATTTTTAAATTTTTTAAATTTTTATCTTTTTTTTTTTCTATATTAGCCATTTTTATTGTATTATTTAACTGAGCTTTTATCTACTTCATTTTCATTTTATAATCTTTTTTTGTATGGTCATTTTTGTTTTTATTTTTATTCTTTATTCAAATTTTATTAGACTTTTTTTTTTCTTTACATCATTTAATACACTGAATTATTAAAATATTATAAACATGAACAACCGCAGCAGAATTCAAGTTTATTGCATTATCACTGCCAACATAAATCTAAAAATAAATCTAATGCCAGAAGAAATAAGGTATAAATAGGAAAGGGAGGAAACTCAACGTCCTCCATCAAAATAAAAGTCAAATGATCCGTCCTTATAAGGAGGTGGTTGATCAGCTGATCAGAGGGTGGAGCACTGGAACTACATCACCTGTGCAGGTAGATGCTTCTGGATCATATGTACTCCATCCTTAATAACTTCCATATCTCTCACAATCATTGGCTGCCATGGCAGAATGTTTGGGGCTTCCTTATAAGGAACATGGCAAAACATGAACAGAGTCTCTGTGAACGGATCATCCAGGATAAAATTAGGTCCTGCCACCAGCATAAACACAACCTAGTAGCGTTCTGCAAACAAAAACATCAAACACAAAAAAAAAAGGTTCCTGTTTCAGCGCAAGCATACACTGTAAAAAAAAAATCTGTATAAAAGAAATTTATATTTTTATACTGATAATAGGTTCCCATAGTTACTCCATCCTTAATACGTATAATATATCTCACTGCCGTCAGCCAACCATTGGCTGCTGAGGCAGAATGTTTGGGGCTTCCTTATAAGGAACATGGCAAAATCTGACCAGAGTCTAAGAGAGCTGATCTTCTAGAATAAAATAAAGTCCTGCTACCAACGTAAACATTCCTGTAGCGTTCGGCAAGCAGAACATCAAGGACAAACATAGGGCTGCCGGTTTGAACCCAACATTACACTGCAAAAAAAAAAAATCTGTATAAAAAGAAATGTATATTTTTACATTGATAATAGGCTCCCATAGTTACTCCATTTATTATACGTACCTTATCTCTCACTGCCGTCAGCCAACCTTTGGCTGCTGAGGCAGAATGTTTGGGGCTTCCTTATAAGGAACATGGCATGACATGAACAGAGTCTAAGAGAGCTTCTTAGACTTCCAGGATAAAATTAGGTGCTTCTAACGACATAAACAAAATCCTCTAGGATTGTTCCGGTTTCAGCTCAACCCTACACTGTAAAACATTAATAAATCTGTCTAAAAAACAACAACATATGGAGACTACGTACAAGACATTACGGTAAATTTCCCCCCTGGAAATCAAACTATTTCCCAGGATTAGATGGTCTGTCTCAGTTTCCTCCCACAGCTCAGCCATCACCTCTGAATTTTTGAGAATTGTGGATTTCAAACGTACACAGTAGAAGAATCCCTCGTGTGACGTGTCTCATCTGGAGATGAAGATGAAGATCTCAGATCTTAAATGTGACGGCAGCAGCTGAAAACTCTCATCATTTGTCTCCAGATGATTCTGGAGATCCAGTATCTTCAGACGTCATCATGCTGATCTGGTTTTCACAATGTCAGTCAAATATTCGGATCAGCCATAACATTATAACCAACTGCCAAAACAGCTCTAAAGGTGCGCAGTGGTACCTGGTACTAAGACGTTAGCTTAGCAGCAGGATATCCATGAAGTCCTAGAAGTTGTGAGGCGGAGCCTCCATGGATCAGACTTGATGGTCCAGAACATCCCACAGGGGCTTGGACTGCAGAAGCGTTCAGGTAGGAGCTACGTGTCAAAGGAAATTCCATTTGAATGATAGGACCCAAGGTTTCCCAGCAGAACCTGGTCCAAAGCATCGCACTGCCTCCTCTGTCTTGTCTTCTTCCCATAATGCATCCTGGTGCCATCTCTACCCCCAGCACAAGCATCGGACCAGGCCCCATTCTTCAGTCGCTCCTTAGTCCAGTTCGGACCAGCCCATTGTAAAAAGTACCAGCAGTTGTCAGGGGTAAGCATGGACCTGACCCGTCTGCTGCCTCATCTCAGAACTATGATGTCGCTGTGGGTTCCGACACCTTTCTATTAAAAGCAACATTAACTTTTCAGCAATTTTTATGCTGCAGCAGCTCTTCTGCAGAGCTTAACAACCCGGGAACCCATGTTCCCTGGTGCCTTCATCATTTACGGTCAGTTCTAACCACTGCAGTCTCCCAACAAGACCTGCAGCTCTGTAGATGTTCTGACCCAGTCAACCTAGCCATCACAATTCTGGTCGTGATCAAAAACTCTCAGAACAGTTTGGCTTGACCATCTCTCCTGAGTCAAATACATCGTCTTCAGGGACAAATCGCTGACTTGTGTGTCACAGTGGTTATAATGTTATGGCTGATCAGTGTAGCTTGAGAATCTCCAGCATCAGACTGAAACCTGTGGTATCCAACACACCCGAATCCCTCTCGTTACTCGGTACCGGCAGCCATTATTCTGCCTCAGAGCTTCACCGGTAATCCAGCTCTATTAGAGAGTTAACGCTGAGCCAAGAGGACAAACAGGAAGTGACACCTGAGAAGATGAGAAACCTCCTCCTCAAGACTGACAGATGAAGAGGACTCATCTTCTCGAACTGTGCCAGCGGGGAGTGATCGCACAACAGTCAGCCCCTGCCTAAGACATTGATTGACAGCTGCGTGATGATGGAGCTGCAGCATCCAGAACCTCCAGGGGTGGGGGTTCGGGTGGGGGGGGGACTTAATGGAGTTGATCTACGGCGTGAGAGTAAGACTGAGTTCCTGCAAGGATGCACGTGCGCACGTCTCACCCTCTGCCTCCTGCATGCAAACACAAACTGGACTCACCTGCTCCAGAACCTCCTCCTCCGGTTCTACCCATCCAGACTGACGCTCCGGTGCAGGAGGACCGTCCGGGCTGCAGCGGGGGTCACACAGCCGCTCCACATCTCTCCCCCGGAGGCGCGTGGCTTCAGGTTAACCCAGATAAGAGACGTCAGGTGTGGAAGGAGGCTACGATTAGAAATGATCCGCGTTCAACGCGCGCGCGCGCTTGGACTGTCAGGTGCGCAAAAAAAAACGAAACCAAGAGCAAAACGGAGCAGCTGAGTTAGAAGACGTCCTGCGGCCACGGCATCCTCATCCCCTCTCTCTCCCCACGCGCTCTCGCGGAGAATGACGAGCTGGAGCTCGTCTGACTGCTGGCTGGGGGGAGAGCAGGGGCGTGTTCGTGGAGGAGGGAGGAGACGGGAGGGAGGAGGGAGGAGACAGGAGGGAGGAGGGAGGAGACGGGAGGGAGGAGGGAGGAGACAGGAGGGAGGAGGGAGGAGACGGGAGGGAGGAGGGAGGAGACAGGAGGGAGGAGGGAGGAGGGGGTGGGGGTGGAGGATGCGCAGAGACGATCAGCACCAGAAAAGTTTATTAAGAATAGAAGAGTGCATAGATTTAAAGGTGCAGTCTGTCAAAAATATTTGGGGGACTCTTTGAATAAAGTGGATATAATAAAAACATAACTTTGATCTAAAGATCTGAAATCATCATTATTTTAAAAGCTTAATCTTTATGTCGTCTGTGGTGGAGGTACGGAAAGAATCCCATCTTTCCTGAGCAGAAACAAAGATTGTAGAGAGGTCTCAGGGAAGTCAAGGGAGCAGGAAGCAAGGGAGCAGGAGAGAACACAGTAGGGAACACAGAAGGGAACACAGAAGGGAACACAGTAGGGAACACAGAAGGGAACACAGAAGGGAACACAGTAGGGAACACAGAAGGGAACACGCGGGCAAAACAAGGAGATACAGAAACGATCTGACGAAGACAGGGAGGAAGACACCGACTAAAACACAATGAGTAACACGGACAATAGGGAACAGATGAGGTCCATAAGGAACAGGTGGGGACAATGGGGAACAGGTGAGGATGATAGGGAACAGGTGAGGACAATGGGGAACAGGTGCTGACAATAGGGAACAGGTGAGGACAATAGGGAACAGCTGAGGATGATTGGGAACAGGTGAGGATGATTGGGAACAGGTGAGGATGACAGGGAAAGGGTGAGGACCAAAGGTGAGAACATTGGACAATCAGGGAGGAGACACTAGGAAACAGGATTCACACAGATAAACTAAAAGAAGGAAGTAAAGAAGTAAACTGTATCAGCCAAAGAAACAAGAAAAAGAAATTAACATAAAAATAAACCCTCAAAATAAAACAGGACAGAACCGTGACGTGACGACTTATAATGATCACAAACGATTCAGAATAATGTCCGTATAATGTCTTAAGTATAATAAGATATAATATAATATTTTTAGAGTGAAGTTGGAGCAACGTTCTTGTCTGATGAAGTCATTTAAAACAGAAGATTGTTTTTGGAGCATAAAAACTGTCTCTTTGGGTCGTGATCTCATCCATGTGCTTTTTGTTTTCAGTGTTAGATATGTGAACGCTCAGGGAACCAGAACCCAAACCCTGTTTCTGCTAAATATCAAAGAACTTCAGCTGTGCTCCGGAGAAAGGAGATTAATACGGGTCTGAAAGATCCAGCCTCTCGCATGGAGATAAGACAAAATATTCATTTAATACTGAGAAATAATCAGAAATGTGTTTTAGATTAAAAAATTAAAGGAACGCAGTGAGACATTTCCTTCCAGGCTGTTCAGATCATGCCTTCAGTCCACCTAGAAGATCCTCAGATGTTGTTGAAGAAGCAAAACAAGGTCTGAGGTCTGAGGACACATCTTGGGTTCTTGGGTTGATGTTGAGGTGATCTTCAGATCCTTGTCCTTCTGGAAGGTCCAACCAAGGCCCACTTTAAGGTTCCTGACAGGCTTTTAGGTCTTCATCCAGTATCTGCTGGTGTTTGATGGAGTCCATGGAACCATGTCTTTAACAAGAACCAGGACTTTTAGAAGAAAAACAGCCCCACAGCATCAGAGATCCACCACCGGATTTCATAGTGGGTATGAGGGGCTTTTCTCTATGGCTCTCTTTCTTGCTATGCCAGACTGATTTTAGATGTTTTTGGCTAGAAACTCTACTTTGGTCTCATCTGACCTTTGACCTTGTTCCAGTGAAAGTCCAGTGGTGTTTGTCAAACTGTAGCAGCGTTAGCTTGTAGCAGCGTTAGCTTGTGTGTGGACGATAGCAGAGGCTTTTTTCTTGTTACCCTCGCAAACAGCTGGTGTTGGTGTCGGCGCCATCTGATGGTGGCTAGGGAGACCTTCTGAGCCCAAGATTCAACTGACCTCTGACCTCTCTAGTTGTAAACCTTGGAGAGTCTTCTGCCAGTCCAACCATCCTCCTCACAAAATCTATGAGGAGTACAGAAAAAAAATCAAACCGCTAACCAACCACCTACCAGACAGGAGGATCAGCACCTGAGTTAGGTTCAGGGGAAAACGGTGAACGGGTAAGCACTAGATGAGATCAAGGAAAACCAAAAAATATTAGATGACTTAAGTGAAAATAACATAAATGATGACCTTTCAGAATAAAAGCGTGAATAAAAAACAATAAAAAACTCCATGATGGTTTCCAGGTTTCTCAATTTAAAATGAGTTGTATTACTGAAAGAAGCAGTTAAATTAAGTGTTTTAAACCAACTCATGGTTATTATTAACCAACAAGCAGCTGAAGTTAATTTTCTGTCCTCCACGAAAGACGTGATGGAGTTCTGGTCGCCAGGCGCCTGACCCTGCCAAACTGGAAAACCCCCATTATTCCCCCTCACAGCCACTGGATCAGAGATGTTTTCTATTATCTTAAGCTGGAATAAATCAAAACTGTTGTCCAGCCCTTCTAATAAATCTGCTGAAGTTTGGAACTCTTTTCTATCACACGTCTGTAGATTTACCCCAACAGTTTCAGACCGATACATTGTTTTAACGCTTTTTGGTACCACTTTAAAAATAAGAAGAATAAGAATCCCCTTATATAAGATCCATAAATGGTTTAAATGGTTTACAGAGTTTAAAAATGTAATCATAAACACACAACAAATCACTAACACGCTTTTATTACTCAAAAGAGATTAAAAAAAAGAAAAGAAAAAGGGTATCAGGGACCTCATGCCTGCCAAATAGTGAGCACATTTATCTGTACTGCTAACTTGTTTTTGCCAAATAGTGACCCACATCGATAAATCAATCCTTTGATGTCCTACTCAGATGTTTGTTTGAACACATTCCGACTCTGTTTCTTGCTAAAACTACTATCCACAGTGGTATGACCTTCAAAGTAAATTCCAGTCACATTCTTAAGAAATGTTCAGAACATCTCCACCTGCTCCACAAACTGGAGCATTCATTCAGGCTCATTCTGGAGTGAGCCTGAAAAGTCTGGAAGTTGAGAGCATGGTAGAAAGATTCTATACTTCAAGGTGGAGCTCTGACTCTGCTTGTAGACCAGGATCCAGGGTGGAGCTCTGACTCTGCTTGTAGACCAGGATCCAGGGTGGAGCTCTGACTCTGCTTGTAGACCAGGATCCAGGGTGGAGTTGAGAACATACGGCCGATTACTTTTGGAGATAAGGCGCCCACTAGTGTTGGAATCATCCAACCAATCTTTCCCAAAATCAATCCTGTTATTCCTCGCACTAACGTACATGTGGGTATGAATATAAAATTAATATATAATTGGAAAACGATCCATTAAAATACATTTTGAGTTATTGCGTCAACACGAAGGATCTGCGGCGTCGGCGACGTGGATTCCATAAAATCCGCGACTTTTTCGTGGGATATAATAATAATATTTATTATCTCCAGAAATGACTTGATACCTGACAGGAAACTCTCTGACATCTTTTTGACACCTCTAAGCCACCGTAGATTATTGGACAGGGATTGTCGCGTAAATTGCGATCTTGAATTTAACCGCTAGCCGTGGCTAAGTGTTACACACTGCACCTTTAAAGAGGGACGTTTTGTGAGCCGTTCCTGACTGAAGATGTGGAACCACAGAGCGACACGACCGCGTGTCACATCAACGCCATCAGAGCCCGCTCCGACGTAAGTCATCCGTCTGACGCGAGCACATCGCTGTTCGCCGATAAAACATCTCAATCTGCCGCTGCTCCCTCCTCTTCCTCGCTCTACACGAGGGCTATTTCAGGAAAGGCTGGCGTCTCTGGACTGCCAGATGGGCCCGCGTACAAGAACCCTGAATTATTCAGTCGTCCCAAAGCAGATTGACGCCGTCATGCGTGAGACAACTGGGCTCTTCAGCGGCGGGGATCAGCAGCAAGAGGCGATTCCAACTTATGCAACAACGTCTTTTTTTTACTAATGCACAGTTTGGTGCCCGGTTCACCGTCGTCCTCATGCTTCTATTCGGACCAGGACCGTCCAAGCGAAGGTTGAGAATCCTGCATTATTCACCCGATTTAGGCTTTTCATGTGTGAGCTCAGAGCGGCGCCGGCGCCTCCACAAGACGACCCATTTAAAAGACACACAACATCAGCGCATTAAGGCGGCGCCTGTCCAACACAATTATGGAAATGACTCAAGTTGGACAAGCGGGTGTGAAAAGCCATAAACCAAAAAATATTGTCATAAATTTCCTCGGAGACGTCAGCCCTGGTCCTCAGACGTTTAATGTGCTGCAATTACCATACGGGCCATTAGTGATATTAGAGTGAGGCGCCGCTGATGGCCGGGATCAGGATCAGAGCCATCACTTAGCCCGATCACTCCTGTCGCTTTAACGGAGCTATTGACACTACCAATACACGCCATTACCAAATATACCGCCGCTTAATATATCGCCACATTATGGATGATGCCTTCTCCATATTTCACCCGCCGCTACCGGCCCCTCAAGGTTGAGCTCTTCAGGAATAGAGGGAGAAGAAGTGGGCTTGAGGAGAGAGGTGGGTGGGGCTAACCTCCTTCAAAGCAAGATGAAGGAGTCCACTTCACGTTGAGGGTGTCTACTTGAGTGTGAGTGTTGTAATCACCCATGAGGGGGGGGGGGCTCCATGGCGAAGAATTACTCCAAATTAGAAAAGAGGCTTGTTGTGTGAAATGGGTTAATAAGCGCGACTTCAGCCGAGATGCCCGACCCGCTCATGTACGCCGACGAGGCTCATTTGGAACGATTGGTCCAATTCTAGATGAGGGCCTCTTCAGAAGACAGAACCAGGTAGTTAAGTGCTCCACTAAGCGGGCTGAGTGAAGAACATCTGAAGAACCTGAGGTCCTGGCACTGTGATTGCGTGAGGTCATCTAGAATCCTACACGTCTGGTTAGCTCCTCCGTGAAGTTTGTAGAATTCAGCCTAGTAGTCTGATAGTTTTGGGTTTTTTGATTGATTGATTGATTGATTGATTGATTGATTGATTGATTGATTGATTGATTGATTGATTGATTTGATTGGAGCATATGATCAAAATAATTCTGTAATAGTTTAAACTTTTTCTACCTTTAAAGTCTTTTCTGGCCTCTTTATTTTTGATTTATTGGATGTACAAAAGTGCATTTCAAGACATTTGGCTGATAAGAATATGTTTGTTCATAATGTATGCGGGGTCACGACGGCCGATGAGTCCAGATACGCCGGCAACTTTAAAAAAAAAAAAGAAGCGGTTTCGGGTCACAGGATGGGGGGGGGGGGATTTAAGTTGCGATCTGGAATTTCACCACTGGATGCCACAGAATTGGTTTAACCCTCTCACTCTCCTCCTGTCCTTCTAACAGAACTTCCCTCGTAGAACCCTCTCGATCCAAAACACTGAAAGTCTCCGAGAAAATGTGTAGAAATGATAAAACTACAGTAAATACCAGATTGTGATTCAGAGCTCCTGCATACTTTGTGAACTTTAAAGATGTTGTTGTTGTCTGAGTGTCGCTGGTAAATACAAACATTCTGACAGCTGGGTCCACCAGAGGTGGCGGCGTCGGACCCGGAGAGAAGCGCCGGCGCCGGCTCTTCGAGGAGCGGCTGTGAATATTCATGGCGGAGCTGTCAGCGCTCCTGGTTCTCTGCTGGATCCTGTCACTCCATTGATCTCTCATACATGACATTCACGCCCCCCCCCAACCCTACCTCGCCTCACCTCACCTCACCCCAATCACCGGGGGGGCGAGGCGCCCTTTCCACCCCCCCTGCCTGCTTCATCTGAGGAATACTGATCTCCACCTGCTGCATCATGAGCTCTTTAGAACCTCTTTAGATACTTTCAGAACCTCCTGAAGATCCGTCCGTCCGTCATATCCAGGATTCTGTCCTTGAAGCCTGACATTTGAGTTTTGGATTCTTCTTTAAGTCGGGTTTGATTAAAACAAAACCTCCGAGGACCGCTGAAGTACTCTGCCCAGGTTCTGCTGGGGTTTGACTAGTGAAGTGGATTGTGACCAACAAAAGAGTATCTGTGGTTGGCAACACCCCAACACCAGCCATAAGATTAAAACCACCTGTCTACTATTGTGTAGGTAACACTTCCCTCATCCCATAGGTAGTTAGCCTCTGGCGTCTACGGCTTTAGTAGTAGTCCCTCCTTATGCCTGGATCAGACCACATGATTAAAGCCGATTTTGAAACCATCATTCCTTCTGTCGGGCCTGAATGTGGCGACGTAAGACGAAGATCGGGTCTTGAAGTATGACATAATCCACAGAACCAAGATGCTCCATGACACCAGTCAGAAAACTCTAGGAAGTTGGATTTATTCTTTTGTATTTCCCCCACCGTGTTCTAAAGTTGACCAATCCGATGAGATGGTGAAAAATAACACGATGAAGAGTAGACTCAAGAAGGTTACCGGTGCTCGGTGGACCAACGATAAAGAATGAAGGCTGGTTGAAATGTGGGAACGACACCGATCCATTTTCAATGTTTTATGAAAGGAATACCACGACAGAGTTAAAAAAAAAGAGCGTTGTCGGCAGGATCACAGAGCGCTGCTGTGGCCATGATTGACCCACCTCCTTTTTCAGAATCAACTTCATCAATATCACTTGTCGTGAACGAATGGTCGAAGTCAGATTTGGTGTTTTACCAGCACTCCAACCAAGACATGGCCCATATGTGTGGTGCTGTGGTCGCCTCATCCGACAGGGTGAATCTTGAAAGACCGTCGTATCATGTCGTCTGAACCAGGCATTAGACCACCTTCCTCCATTACTTCATGGTCAGTCTTCACGGGGGATAAAACATGAACAGTTTTTGAGTTATGAACCTGAAACCCTCAACCAACCAACCCTACAGCCAACCAACCAACAATACAACCAACCAACCATCCAACCATCAACCAATCAACCAACCATCCAACTAACCAACAATACAACCAACCAACCATCCAACCATCAACCAACAAGTCCTCTAGCCAACCAAACCGACCACAAAACCAACTAATCAATCAGGTTGTTTTTATGACCAATGGCTGTCATTCCATATACCACCAGTGCAAGTTCTAACCACCTCGGACCAGAACCACTCAGCAGGACTACAGCTCTGGGGATGTTCCGACCCAGTCTTTTAGCTCACTATCACAATCTGCCAGAGTCTCTCAGATCTTTACTCTGGTTCATTCTTTCTTACTCTCAACATCAACTTCAGGAAATGAAATATTTCAATAGATCCCACCCACTGACTGACAGGTGCCATGGTAACAAGACAGTCAATGCACTTACGGTGGTTATAATGTTATGGCTGATGACTGACGTGGATTTCAAAGACTATGCAACAGTTTTCTGTAAATCTGTTAATCCGTGTTGTTTTCTCTGTAGGAACTTGTAGCATGGAATTCTTCATCTGCATCTCTTCATCATCATGTCATCACAACTTCAGAGAAAATATTCACTTCCTGTCTGGTATCGAGAACTTCCTAATAAAAGGCCGGTGACACTTAGAATGCTCTGATTCTGTATTTACGAGGGTTGATTTCATCTTCTGCCTTCATGCCAGACTTCCTGTCGCTGCAGGACAACCTGAAGGAATGGAAGCAGTTTTTTTCTATCGACTCTACATCTATAATGTGGTTTTTATTATCTGCTCCATCTTGAGGCGGGAACAGAGAGACGCTGTTTCCTGTCTGCCGGGTTCCACATCGCCTCCGGGGTGATTGACACTTCTGCATTCGTGCGGATCTACACTCCAAAAAGATGAAAAAAAAATGTTAAAGCCTAAAATATTAATATTTATGTATTTCAATTACATGTGAAATTTCCAAGGATTTGAATTTCATACTTTAACATAAACAAACTAATTAGATTCCGTGTGATGAAATTTTGTCATTAGAATGAAACCAGGTAAAATATTATTTATGTAACATTCCTCATAAATCTGATGTAACGTGATTTCCTGAAAATCATCTGTAAACTAATCATGCCTGTTTTAAATCCCCACATATTTAAACATTTTAATACATTTCAAGTACTTAAATAAATTTAAATTTTTTTTTTTTCTAAATTACCAGATTTATGTGGATTCGAAGAAGAAGAAGAAGAAGAAGAAGAAGAAGAAGAAGAAGAAGAAGAAGAAGAAGAAGAAAAACAACATTCTGCTGAATTTCAACATTCAGCAGCAGAACCGGAGACGCTTCATTCATGATGATGATGATGATGATGATGATGCTCCTCTTCCTTCCTATCTGGCCCTCTGATCCGGTCATGCTTCATGAACCCTGGCTGATGTAAAGATGGAGCTCAGAGACCAGGAGGAGGAGGAGGAGGGGGGGTCCAGGCCGGGGGTCGAGGTCTGTTTGCGGAGAGGATGAAGGAATGTGTCATTATCCCCTCAGAACCATTCCTCTCACGCTGCCCGAGACCGGACTGATAATTGCCTCAAACTGAGACCCCGATCATGAACCTCTGTATGAAACCGAGATGAAGGTGTGATTTCCCACCAGGTGTTGTTATTTTTTATAATGTGCAGGAATATGAATCTATCCGGATCCATCCAGAACCACAACGTTAATATTCACGTCTGGTCCACCTTTGGTTCTGGTTGATGTGATGAAAAACGGGAATTATCGCCTAAAAACTGAGAAAGCGCCTTATCTCATGATGGTTATGATGTCATGCCTTGAGGTCATGACGTAACATCCCCAAATTATAATCTCGTCCAGGATACTCAAAAATCTACCTTTAGGTAAAGTTTCATGCAAATCTGTCCATCAGTTTCTCCATAATCTTTCTAACAATCCGACAAACCGGGTTCAAACTGACCCTCTTTGGCAGAACAGAAAATAATACAAGAGAAAAATAACGGGCGTTTCCCTCAAACTAACTCATGGAGAAGCACCTAAGAAGAAACAAAGACTTATAAACCAACGTTATGGCATAAAAAAAAAATCCGGTTCCAGGCAGGGCGGAAAGTTTGAAAAGAAAAACGTCTTTAATTCCGCGGCTCACGTCGTCTTCAGGCTGTGAAGACTCAAGGAAACCGACAGGAATATTAGATTCAGTCATCGCAGAGTTTATGCATCGTCTTCTTCCTGGCCTCCAGGGGAAACAGTGAATAAGTAGTTAATTCTCTCCCTGGCCTCTAGGGGGCGTCACACAGAGTGTTTGAGGACTTCACCTTCTTCAGCATCTTAATTCAAACTCTGTGACAAAACCAGACTTTACGTCACCAACTCTCAGTCTTCAACGCTATTAAAGAACCGCGGATCGGTGGGAAAGGACGCAGTTAAACCCGGTCAGGACAGAATGGACACGCCCATGAGGGATATGAGGGAGAGAGAAAGGTGAGGAAGAGTGGTGGTGCTGGAGGATGGGGTGGGCTGGAAATAGAGGAGCTGGACAGTCTTTGGGACGAATGTCTTCTCCTCCTTGACCTACAGCCCTAGTCGAGGAGTCGCCATCGTGAGGAGGAGCCACCCGAACACTGGGGGTGGAGCTTGGGAGGATCCTCTCAGCTTATGCTGCTCACATAGGGTGGAGGAGGCTCTTACCCCTTTCCCACCAAGCTGGTTCCAGGGCTAGTTCGGAGCCAGAGCCTGATTTATTACCAGTTCTTTGCTTTTCGACAGCATAAGCACCAGCTCCTGGCTCTCAAAACTGGTGCCAGACAAGAACCAACTCTTTGCGGGCCTAGAGCCAAGAACCGATTACGTCATACGGTGACGTAACGGCGTGGCTCTGACTTGGCTCCTCGCCAATGGAATAGCAAACAGGTTCTTAGGTGGTGCTCGATTTGAACCAAATAAGCACTGGCACCAGCACCAGCATCGAAACTAGCACCATTTTCTGTGACGGAGTTCTGTCGGTTAAGGAGAGGCAGAAAAAAGATGTGAGGATGACTTTGATGACCTCATCGAGTTAATCCTCACCAGATAAAAGAAATAAGGAAACACTCAGAAAAAAAAGGACTAATCGTTTCGCTCAAGCATGTTTTTAATCCAAAAATAAATAAATAAAAACTTCATGATTCAAATATTTGTAAATCAAGTTTTAATTCAATTTAGATCAACCGTTTGGTGAAGCATGTTTTCAGAAAAGCCATTTGAGGTTTTCGGTTGAATAAAGTTACGTATGTCTGTTTAAGGAACGCCTCCTCCTCTGTGACCCTTTGACCTGAGGCGTCCCCCAGGGCTCCATCCTTGGCCCCTCACTCTTTAGCCTACATGCTGCCGCTGGGCCAGACGATGAACAGGTTCAGTCACATTTGTCAATAAGAAATGGAGACTTAACCAAACATCAAAGGGACATCAAAGGATCCTCACCTGAAACCAAAACCTGAACCGGCCGTCGCTCCTCCGCTATCTCCTCCGGTTCCCCGGTGGATCGTGTCCACAGAGATAGTGGGAGAACAGAATCTCCTAAGTTGTTTTTTTCTCCAGCACCTTTTTTAAAGTCTGTAAAGTCTCTGATCGCCCCGAAAGACCGGAGAGATAAAACATCTGAGCGCCGCAGAAGTTCAGACTTTGAAGTTGGGAAAAAAAACAGAGGGAGAGAGATAATGTGGACCGTACCAAAGGATTCAGAACCAGTTCTCAGCAGCAGATGAATCCATCATTTGTTGCTGGACTAAATATTTTTTTTGGGGGGGAAAAGATGCAGTGGGGGGGGGCTCTCATGTGTTTTTAATCATTTCTGGAGAACAAAGAGGTTCCGCTGCACAGCAACATGATAAATCCGACCCGGCTACACAGAATTTAAAGCTGGTGTTGTTTTTTGTTTTTGCTGCTTCAGCCGGCAGGAGGTCCGATCTCAGAGGCAGCAGAGAGATGAAGGTCGTTTCAGGGCAGGTGCAGAAAAGTCAGCGGCGCTCAGAGTTTTAGTGGAGAAGAAGTTAATGGGGTGGAGCGGAGAGAATCAGTAACAAACACCAGAGCTCTGTCTGCGAGTCCAACCGGGTCGGATGATGAAGAGGGTGTAGGGATGAAGAAACAAGACGTTGTTTCTTTTTTATAAACTCTTTCAGCACAACAGACGTGTGATTTATGGCGTATAAATAAGGTCCATACTTCACATATATACGTTTAGTCAGCGTTTACACCGAGCCCGTCCTAAAGGAGCAGTGCCTGAACTTTTGTGGCGTCTGGCGGTTGAAGTTGAAGATTCCTCCTTAGATTAAACATCAGCTCACCCCTCCCTGCCCAGGAATCTACGGTGGCCTTAACTCGGGCGTTTTATCCTCTAGTGTGTCGCTAGCATTATCGGGTTGTTTTTAAACGTGCTATAGACATAAACTTTGACTTACTGGACCCATGAGTTATGAGGTTAAGACGGAATAAATACAGGAAGTAGGAATTACCATTATTAGTTATTATTAAAGTATGACCACTGAAGCTTCCTGATTTTTGGGTGAACTGTCCCTTTTAAACACTGATGCGATTATGGGATAGTCACCTAGAGACGGAAACAAGGACTTGTGGCCCATAATGGACTAAACGGAGACCCTCGGCCCGCGACTGGAGGGATTGGTGCTTGAGATCAGTAACATAAAGACTCTGCGCCCCGGGGTGTCGTTGTGATTTATGGGCGTCAAATAAACGTGAATAATAAGTTGCAGGTCGGCGACTCCGGTGACTCGCCAAGATTCCATCTTACGTATCTTTACCGAGGCTCTCAACAGGAGAGAGCCTTCAGCTGGACGGCTCTAATAACACGCATGAACGGATGGAGATTTTTTAAGGCAGAAAATTGTTGCGGGGACAATTTTTCTTCTTCTTCCCGCTTCCTCTCGCTGCTATTAGCGAGCAATCAATGGCAAATTGCCTTTTTTAATGCTGGCTTCAGGATCTGTGTGAAAGTCAGACGCACTTGAAGGTATCCGCCTCAACTTCCTGCACGGCGGCCCCCTTCATTCCTGCTCGGGGACCGGGCCCAAATAATAACGATAATGTCCGCTGAGTAATGACTTCCCATTTTCTCCCTGCTTGTACCCCATTATTAGTTAGATCAGTGCGGCGCTGAGAATTAATTTTCTTTTCACTTAGAGCGGACATTATGGTGATTAATTCCAGCATTGAGTGGAAGGAAACGGGAGGATCGCTGCAATATGAGGAGGGAAATCAATTTGGTGGGATGTGCGAGGAGCCGGGGAACGTTGGGCATAAACAAGCGTGGAATTACCCTCTCTGTCTTCTCCTCTAATGGCAGGAGGAGAGCGTCGTTGGCCGGACCCTCCTGTGCCAGGAATGTGACCCTCTCTGGCCTCCACTGGGACGGGAGGAACATGAAAATGAAAGTCTCTCCATCTATCGGCCATTACTCCAGCGTCACGCTGGTGTCGCCAGCTAATGGGTTTAGCATTCACGGGCAGGAATCCAGTTTGTGATGACGATGATGATCCTTGAAAGTAAACAAGACACATCTAATGATTCACCGGCTGATGATGATGATGAACGTCTGTTATGGCAGCAGATTGACGCCCACTGGAATTTGGGATTCTCTCCGCTTCAAACGCGAGAGCATCAATAAAGGCTTTTAGCGTTTTTGTGTTTCCTCTCGGTTGTGACTCTAGGATCTTATCAACCTAGAAGCCCTTCCTCTCCTTCGGCCCACCGGAGGGGCGTCCTAAAGATCGGCTTGTGACGTTTGTTCCACTAGACGGACGACCTTCACACCATTAAGACAACTTCTGTTTGGAATGGCATCCTAGAGGGTCTTCATCAACTCTGGTCCACTAGAAGGGCCCCTCCTAGAACCACTGATGCTAGAAGGGGCCCTTCTAGAACCACTGATGCTAGAAGGGGCCCTCCTAGAACCACTGATGCTAGAAGGGCCCCTCCTAGAACCACTGATGCTAGAAGGGGCCCTTCTAGAACCACTGATGCTAGAAGGGGCCCTAAGAGGGCATATGACCATATTTGGTCCAGTGGAAGTGGATACCAGAGGGACGGTGTATAAAAGTATAAGGTGCAAAACTTAAAAAGTAAAATTATGAAAGTATAAAAGTAAAAAGAAATAACACAAGTTTAAAAAGTCAAATTACAGTTGGATAAGTAAAAAATAGCCGCGTAAAAAACATCATTAAAGTCATTAAAGTAAAAAGTGTTTCTGTTTTATTGTTTATTTTAACCATGAGAAAAACACAACAAATCAAAAATCCGAATGATAGACAAACTAATGTTTGTCTGCATTTTTTAGATCTCATGATTGACAGTTTGTCCTCAATCATCTCCGGAGCATCAAGGCCGCTATGACAGATCGGACCCAGCCTGGCGGCGCCATCCCTCACATTCGCTCTGAGCGGCATGAAGGCCACAGAGGAGGCTCCGCCCTTGGACGCCAGCAGCCGGACACTCAAAGTCATCTCACCTGCCAGATCAAGATGGATGGCGGGAATCTGTGTCTTATCTCGGCGCGCCGAAGATCTCCTCAGCACGCCGAATGAAGACGGATGAGCGCTAACGTGGCCTGATTCGGGGGCCATCCTTCAAGCGGACAGCGGCCGGACCGTCGGGCTGGACAGGCTGACGTCCTTGGCTGCTGGGGCCACTTCGGTTCTTGGGGATGAGATGGTCCGGCTGTGTTTTTCATCAGGGGCACTGATGCATGATGGGAGATTTCCCTCTTAGGATCCATGATGTGAGAGCCGGCAGAGCTGAGGCGGGGTCCCCAAATGACAAACTACCGGCTCTGATGATGATACTGGGTCTTCCTCCCGGGCCCTCAGACGCCCGCTGAGTTGAGTTAACAGGTGGAGCAGCTTCTGGGCCCGTCTGATACTTCCTGCAGAACCTGGAGACTCTGGAGAGACGTCCTGCTTTCCTCTGAAGTCTCCCGAGCCGCTCGCTGCTGTCAGGTCGTGTCTGCGTCCAGAGTTTGATCTGAGTTGGTTTATTGATCTGAAGGCGCCGGATGACGACCGACGTCAAACCGACACAAAGGAAGAAATCCAGAAGGTTCTGCCGAGTCTCACGGCGCCAGTGAAGTAAAAAACAGGATTATTTGTCTTTTCATGCTTTATTTTATTATTCTTTTTTCATGTTTTTAGACACTCTATATTTACCATGAAATAAAAAAAAACATTTGGTTTGGTGGCGTTTTAACAGTTAGAATAAACAAAAAAAAACGATAATAGAAATAAATAATATATATTAGTAATAATTAAAAATAAATGAATTTAAATACATTTTTTATTCATTTTTAATTTTATTATATCCTTAATTAAACTCCGGCCAACATTTTAAGTTCAATTCCATTTTCTTCCACTTCGTCCTGGATCGGGTCCTGGTGGCAGAACCCTCTGGTGGAACTCGAAGCATCATGACCCCCAAGAGGAGCTGGAGAGTGTTGCCGGGGAGAGGGACGTCTTGAATGCCTTTCTTAGTCTGCTGCTATGGCGACCCGATCCGGACAAGAAGAAAAAGATGAAAAGGTTCTGTGATGTTTTGTGAATGTGGGGAAAAAAGATTTTCACTTTTTTATTTGCAATTATCAAAATTTTACAACCTAAAAATAAAAACGTATGAATTTCGTTGAAAATATGTCGTCAGAACCGCTTCAGAACCTTTAAATGGATCCAAACTTTTTTAGAAAATGAGCCTTTCATGAGTAACGGACATAAATATAAAACAAGAGTCGTCTCTGGGAATTGTTGCCGTTAAAATGCAAATTAATTAATTTTATAATTTAGGAAAAAATACATTTCAAAACAATTAATATTGTCTGATTGAAAATGAATAAAATAATTATTTGAAATAAAACCATTAAATATAGGAAAAATATATAAATAATGATTTGAGAAAATAAAATACTTAAAAAATAGTAATAAAAGAAAACGTAAAATGTTAAAAGATTAATTATAGAAAATAAGTTAAAAAATAAAATAAAGAAGTAAAGAATAAAGTAAATAAAACATTTTTTTTTAAATAAATAAATTAAGAAAACATAAAAAATAAATCAAATATAAAAATAAAATACTTAAAAAATAGTAATAAAAGAAAACATAAAATGTTAAAAGATTAATTATATAATATAAGTTAATAAATGAAATAAAGATGTAAAGAATAAAGTAAATTACATTTTTTAAATAAATTAAGAAAAAATAAAAATAAACCAAATATAAAAATGAAATACTTAAAAAATAGAAAATCAAAAAATTGTTGTTAAAAATAATGCATAACTTAAAAAATTAAGATGTTCAATAAAATGAAGATGTAAACAACAAAATGAATATATACAGTGTAAAATCAATTTTCAAATATTCTAAAATAAATAAATTAAGAAATCATAAAAAAATTTTTTATAAAATATAAGAATTAGAGAATTAAATATAAAAAAATGAATAAATATACAATATAAAATCAATTCAAACAATATTAAAGCTAGTAAAAATAAAAATAAAACAATTTCAAAAAAGTGAACATAAAACACAAAATATGAAAGTAAAAACATGAATTAAAAAAATAGAAGAAATCAACGGGAATGCCCGATGTTGAGACGAAGACATGTCGTGGAGTGACGATGAATCGATTCTTCACTTTTCACGTCTTTAAAGTACGTTTAAACTCCACACGCTCGTTCAGAGAAGCGTGTCATGGAAGTTTAATCACTGTATTACATTCAATTATTGTTTGATATGTGTGAACAGACTGTCAGCTGTGATTAATGGTCGGGACGTCGTCCCATCATGCTTCAGTACTTACCCATAAAACCTCAAATGAATGACCCTCCTCCCGCCGTGACTGTCAGCAGACGGTCCGCCCGGCATGACCAATAGGAGCGGAGGGACGGCGTCGGGTCGGTCATCGTGTCTGCTGGAGCGGCGCCGCTATCTTACTGCCGGCCCTCCAACCGTTAACCTGCCGAGAACACTGGAACCCTGACCCGGGCGGAGGAAGAACGGCGCCGCTCCGGGGGTCCGCGGACCATTCCAACCTGCTGACTTGTGTCGTTTTGACTGGAATGTCTTACAAGGCCATAATAAATGACTTGGATTAAAAGAAACAGATCCGTCATGTTCATTTAATGGCATATTGGACGCGGTTAGTGTTCGGCGAGGGTGTCATAACATGGATTGATGGCGCTGGAACTCATTCGCGGCGATTGATGGGGTCCGTTTAATTTCATTACTCTGGATCAGTATTCAGGCGGGTCCAACGATGTGCCAGGAGAAGTCCCAAGTCATCGTTCAAGTGGGCTGACTTAATTCCGGCTCATCCCCCTTCTGTGGAGAGTGAGCAGACGTACTTAACTGGATAGATGTCGGGATTAGAGGAAGTTCTGATGGTCCACAGCCTGGACTCTAAGTTTAAGACCTACGGATCTTCTGTCTTCTGCGGTAGGATACTCTAAGAGGTGTCAGAGGTCGGAGAGAAGACTCCAGGTTCTGCTTGTGGGGAACCAGAAGAACGTAGAGGGTAAGAAGGATTCCATAAAGGATCAGGAAATCCTAGAAGAAGATGTCGTGTCATCTTTGAAGAGGTTAAAGCTCTGGCGTCGATGGGATTCGACAAGGATCCTGGGAAGTCCACCAAAGCTTGATTTCAGAAGAAGAAGTCCCGGGAGATTCTGGAGTGGTCGTCAGAGCCGCCTGACATGAATCCCACCAGAAGAACCTTCTGGTGGGATTTGAGATGGTGGTTGGAGAACATGAAGTGAGGATGAGGATATTCCTCAGGAAAGAGCAGCTGGTGGGAGCAGAACCTGTTGAGGTGGTTCCGACATCTGATCAAGATGCCTCCAGGACGTGGAGGTTATCCAGGTACGTCCAAATGGGAGGAGGCCCCGAAGTGGACCCAGAGCCCACTGGTGGGACCACATATCTCATCTGGGCAGGGAACACTTCAGGTTCCCCCAGGATGAACTGGGGAGTGTTGCTGGGGAGAGGGATACCTTGAATACCCTTCTTGACCTGCTGACACCACGACCCGACCTCTGTGAAGAAGTAGATGAAGTGGACTGATGTTTCAGTTACAAACAGCTTCAGGGTTTCGTCCACTAGGGGCTTTTGACAGGTTGATGTCTTCAGGTGAGGACAGAAGTCTGATTGGCCGATGGACGGCGAAGCTACGGCAGCTTCCTGTTTCATAGTGAAGCATCAAAATGGAACCACCTGACCTCCTTCCTCCCGTCAGGATTACAGAACCTCCTCTGATCTACTGGACGTCTTCTGTTCGCTCCGTCCGATTATCAATCCACACAGAGAAATTCATTTCACGCCTGAGCAGCTCCACAATTGCTCGCTGTCATATTTTTGGTGCATCACGTTCCGCGCCAGCAGCTCCCGTCCCTCGCCGCCCAGGAGTTATGGGCGACCAACAACATTAGAGAGAAATACCACTCAGGAAATTGGACACCCGGCAGCAGAGCGTGACAATCGAGATCCACTTCCCCTCGCTGTGGCCTTGTACAGCGAGTAGCCACACGACGGCTCGGTACCAACCCTTCACGACCTCTGTCCGACCCTCTGCTCATCCACCGCCGTCACCCGAATCTGACAAATGAAGGAAAATCTGAACTTAATTATCTCATTATCACGAGAAAATGGTCGCTCGTTTTGTCGCAATAACGAGTTAATTATGTCGTTAGACAGTCACGTTGACAGCTGGGATAATATTTGAACTAAAATAAAAGGATTGATTGCTCTCTCATTGTGCTGAGCAGAGACACTGAAGTGGAAAACGCATGAGATTGGGGACAGAAGAACGGTTCCAGAATCTTTTAGAGATACTCAGAGACTTTTTTGGAGTTGTCAGTAGATTTAGAGGCTGGCAATAACTCAAGCCAATTCAGACCTGCTAACCTTGGATTGATTGATGGGAGGATGGATTTTGATTTGCACTATAGACTTGACAGGTTACACCAGATTTATGCTAAGTTTAAAGCGACGACTCATAGCACACTGCAAGAAGTTAAACAACCGTCACTCATTTAAAAAGTAATTTTACATCACTGTAATAACACGTAATAACACTGTAATAACACGTTAATAACATGGTAATAACACTGTAATAACACGGTAATACCACTGTAATAACACGGTAATAACAGGGTGTCCAGTTTTAGTTTGGGACACGCCCACAGAAGGTTAGTTGTAAGCATCAGAGAGTTAGAGTCATCCTGAAACAAGAAATAAATCCTCCTTTATGTAATAAATAACATAAAAAAATATTATCTGTCACATGACTGGATCTTCATCAGCTCATCATTTCCCTCAAGTTCAGTCCACTTAAACGGCATCCATTATTCATGAGTTCATTAGCAAACAGAATGCGACTCAGACTGAAATGAGTGTCAGAGTAAAAACGGCTAATGATCCTGGGAGGTCAGTTCAGTCAGGGGTTCATGGCGGCGCGGCGGCTAACGAGCAGAGAGGAATAGGAAGTGTGAGCGGCGTCGCTTTGAGCCGCTGTCACACGGAGGAACCTTCAACATGAGAGGAGCTTCATTACTGCAAAGAAAATAAAAAAGGTCCTGTTTGCTTTGGGTGGAGCACAAATTTAATTAGAGGTTTGAATGTTTCCACAGCATTGAAAGCACGAGGTGAAGTTCCCACATTCATCACTGAGATGGGACCGAAGGGTTAAAGAAAAGAGACTTTATGTTCATACTATGATTCTCCCTCTAGATGGAATTATACCTCTCTGTGGTATAATTCAGCCATAATACCTCCACTTTGTGTTATGATTGGGGTCCATTGTATATCCAACTGGTTTTCTTTAAACAAATCAGGTGAGGATGGAAATATTAGATTACTCACACACAGTAACAGAATACTCACACATAGTAACACATTACTCACACATAGTCACAGATTACTCACACAGAGTAACACATTACTCACACATAGTAACACATTACTCACACATAGTTTCACATTACTCACACATAGTAACACATTACTCACACATAGTATCAGATTACTCATAC
>VRLP01006590.1:0-27395 GCA_009660295.1 Lophius piscatorius | reverse complement strand
ACTGGTAAAAAAGGACTAGATTAGGTTATATTCTAGGGCACAAAGCCGGTAAAATAATGCAGTGATAAGGATGTTTGCAAAAGGACAATTTCTTTATTTTATAGCTCACCAATCCAAGAATAGTGTTCATTACAATCCATCTAGTTTCCAGATATAAATAGAATACATTCCAAATACACATAAACAAAAAACAATAACATAGTATTATTGTAATCACGTAAGGATCATCTGTGTTTACTCTATAAACTGCAAACACTTATTTGGCCACAATTGTGATTATTTAATAACAAGAAACTTTCAGTTTCTCAAAGACGTACTTTTACTTACAGACAGTAAGTTATGTTTGTTTGCACGTTATGATTGTTTGATCTGGATGAATGCAGCTGTGGACGGAACTACATATATAAGCAGTCCGTTTTTGGAGGACGATATTGTTCTGGCACAGAACCTGACGTATATTTTAATTAATAGTAGTAGTAGCAGTAGTAATAGTAGTGTGCACAGGTTAGCTACCTAACTAACATTAACTTAACCCTTTTATGGTTTTCACTTTTGGGACCCTCTGGTATCTCTTGGGCCAAATTGACCCGAGACATATTTGGGGTTTTAAAAACAATTCTGTAATAAAACTTTACTTCACAAACCAGTAACATTTATTGTCTTTATCTCAATTTAAAACAATGGAGAAAAGATTTATGTTGCATTTATATTCCAATCAGTCTTTACTAAAACACAATTAACAATGGAAGTGTGGCTCGTTTTTTTGTCATAAGGTTATAATTGATGTTAAAAATCCACTATACTCAAGACTTGGGTGTAATTAATCATGCTTATCTTGGAGAAGATAATTGTTTTCCATTTTTTGGTATGTAAGATAGCAGCGCCTGTTTGCCGTGAACATAAAGTTGGAGGAATGGACTGGCCTTTTCTTCACAGTTAGAACCTGAGCTGGGAGCTCCGTCCTATTGTGGCCACTGAGGCCTTGTGACATATTTAGCACCACTCGTTTCCCCTGGTTTCTTTCAGCAACTCCGCCTTCTTGCTTCCCTGTATAAATTTGCATTTTCCATGCAAAAGATGAAAGAGCATCAGAGGCAGCCCAGATTCTGATGCCATACTTTGCTGGTTTTGAGGGCATTTACGTCCTGAAAGGGCAGCGGCCTCTAAACCCCACAGAAAGACGAGGAAAGCCATCCACCCACTGGTCCCACACAGTGCGGATTGCTGCCTTGACTTGTCCCCCCGCCGGCTAACAGGTCTTAATTCCCGGTTGTCAAATCCGATGATCCTTGAGAATACATGAAAGCTCCTCAGAGACATTGCAGCTGTAAAAATTGCTCTCCCTGTCTCAGTATCCCACAGACTTTCAGTCGCCTCCCCTTTTGACCTGTAGACACCAGAAAGGATGAGGACGCCAAAGTAGGCATGCAGATGCATGATGTCCACGTCTTTCCACTGGTCACTGAAAACATGTCTCCCCTCAAGATTGGTCATATCCATAATTATTTTCTGAATTGAGTCAGGAATCAGCAGCTCAAAGGATGACTTGATATCTTGAACATGACTTATCCTCATATTTGGATACATCTTCCACTTCCACGTCGCTTTGTGCCTGACTCTCTTCAAATATGAGCTCTAAAGCCCTCTGAAAGCTAAATCTTTTGATCATACTGAGGATGGAAGATTCTGTACTGTGATGTAGAGGTATTTATTTCCTTTATCCCACCCCCTTGAAGTGCAGAGGCGAGGTATATAGTGCAAGAACATGTTTGATGTTTAGAATGATATGTAATAACATTCTAAAAAAGGGGTTTGCAGGTGGACACATGACAGAGGGTAAAAAGTGTGGGAAAGTGAGAGCAAACAGCTCCTCTGTGCTTTGCTTATTATAATGTAACATTATCTGTGTGTCTCTGTGTATGCGGGTCAAACTGACCCGAAGACCATATGAATGATTTAAATGTGTGGGGTATAGTACAAACATTTTTTTGTACTGTACATGTTTATCACAGAAAATAAGTTAAGACCATTGAGTTTCATTAAGAAAAAATTATACTTGACCCGTTTACATTTTTTCCTCTTGAAAAAAATGTAAACGGGTCAATTTGACCCGAATACCATTTAAGTTTTAAGTTAAAAAACAAAAACAACAAGAACATTAAATTTAGCTTACTGGATGTCTGTGTAGCTATCGTTAGTTCATACCTGTAAACGTTTCTTTAACACGGATGTAGAGTCTGTGGATAATGAAAGAAAGTGTACAGCTGGAAGGCATAACTTGCACTACACTGAGATGTTACTCCAATTTTCTGTTTGAAATACAAAATGTTGGCGACATTTCCACTCGGTGAAAAGGAGTTGGCAAGTCGACTATATCAAAACATAAGCTAACGTGATTGTTGTTGTAGCCTTTGTTGTGTCGAGAAGTGTTGTAATGTGTGCCCATTGCGCATTTATATGTTGTATTGTAGTATATCATTCTCTATTTCAAACATGCTATCCAACAACTAATCCCCAGTTTTACTGAATGTAACTGTAATTCGATCCAATGTTTTTTTTCCGAAACTGTAACGGAATACAGTTACCTTTTTTGTGTCCTAATTACGCAACACGGTTACTTGTATTCCGTTACTGCCCAAGCCTGCTGTATCCCTATCACAAAGAGGAAATTAATGTTCAGTTAGGTAACAGGAAACATAACGGAGGGGAGGTCGTAAGAGTTTTACCATGGCAACAGTCCTGACGTCATGAATCCCCCACACTCCTCATTTACGGTCAACCCATAGTGTTAACAAGTCTGAAGCCATTCCTTTCTCGGCATATCACGTAGATCGTCCGCGGAACTAAGTGATATGACTGCACCCTAAATGGTTGTCAATCCAAGTGAGCAGCAGAATTGTAGACTTAGGCAGTGAAATAAATTATATCATCAAAGAATTATAGAAATATATAAAAGAGGCCAAGCGACTACTGCATTTTTTAAGCTTGGTGGAGGATTTTCAGCCGACTTTGGTAGAGATCAGAAGAGGAGAAGCCGTCGTCTCATTCCGCACCAGTTGTCTAGTCCGTCTGGATATCTTCTTTTACAGTCCGTACTTGGCATTTTCTCAGGTCTGTGCCCTTATTTAGATGGCAAGCTTCCCAGACTCTGTAAACGAAATTGATATAGGTAAGTAGAAACCCCACAGTTCATTACATCTAAATTCTATTAGCAGTATAAAATTGGAAGCTAAAGTGATCTGCGATTTTAAGTTAGCTAGCATGCTCAAAACGATGCGTTGCAATCCCTAAAATTAATTACCAAGATAATTTTTTGTCGCCGTCAAATACGATATTTGACAATATACTGCTGGGCTGGAGTCAGCATCGTGTATTGCATCAGCCCGGTGAATGCTATCGTGTTTGAGGCTATTTAAGCTAACATTTAAGGCGACGTTTTTTTACGTTCGTGCCTGAGGCATAATGAGGAATGTGTCAACTAGTCAAGAGCATAGGTAAATAAACTGTAAATTCCATCCATTACAAGACAGTTAAGTGCGCTACACACATGTCAATATTTTTATTTTACTGTCCACGCTTTCATTTTCGCATAGATGCTAAAAAGATCCTTCCCTCCCCCACACACCAGCAGTGTGACTCATAACCTTAATTCACCCTGGTTTGCTGGGAACTTCAGTCTTAACAACATAAGGTCCTGTATATGCACACAAACTGCCTCAGGGTTGCATGATACTATGTCTTCAGGGTCAGGTAGGTAGATATTTAGTTTTAAATTTTGTTGATTATCAAAGTAATTTGCACAATGCTAATGAAGCTATTTGAGCCGTTCTTTTTTTTCACATCAGTCAGAGCCTTCTCTTCATTCTCTTGCGTTATAATCACTTTCATGGCCTTGCTTTTACCACTGCCAGTTCCTCTGCAAACTTTTTTTAGATATGTGTCTCGGTTATAAATGAAACATATCAATTGTGTGGCGAAAATGGGGTTGTACTATACATTGCTAATCGTAAAAAGTACTGCCTCTAAATTTACCACATGTATAATTTACCAATACTAGACTTGATTCCTATATGCAATGAATGTCTGCAGAGACAAAGTTTTTTATTATCAAGTGAATGGCTCTCCTGTGATTTTATTTCTCGGTGCTACATATTTTTGTAGTTTCCTCCATCAATCTGTTGTCTTAAATTTCCCCGGGAAACAGAAGCATAAGTCAGTTTGTTTTTTGAATTGGTCCAAATTTATGTCAACACATTAAGCATATGGATCAAGAATATCTATAGAGTTCTTAACTGTTTATCAAATACAATAAATAAAAAACAAATACTGAAATTCATGTGTGGATTCCAGTAATTGAAAAAAATTGATCTTACAGATGTAGCTGCTCTCTTTCATCATAATAAGAAAAATAATTTGAATCCAATTAATAATTTCACTTTGTTAAATGAATGATATGATCAAATTATAAGACTGTTTACTATTTTATCCTAAATTCCCCATGTTCTCTTTTTTGTGCAAATAGTACAGAAAAGTTTGCACTAATAGTTTGGTTAGTGCAGCGAGCCAATCAAACGTCTCCATAGGTGACAAGCCCTCTCATATGAGTCAGAGTCTAGGTTACTTTTGGATTCTTGTGACATACCTGAAACGGCAGATGGGTTGTAAACTGTTAATAAGTGACACAATGATAGCTGAAGTGGAACCCACTGTTTTGTTGTTTTTTTCCAGGTAAGGCTAAGTTCATTGGTGAACTCCTTGTGCCTGTCGCTCCCTTTGATCAGAAGTCTGGCCGTGAGGCTTGGACTGTAGCATTTGCACCCAATGGTTCCTACTTTGCTTGGTCTCAGGGACATCGCATTGTCAGGCTCATTCCCTGGGCCAAATGTTTAAAAGACTTGTAAGTATCATGATTTTTTTTTTTCCTAATGCAAACACTTAATACCAGATTTAAATTTAGCAACCCCAGTTAATGAAATGATAACATACATATTTTTTTAACATACATATATATGTGGATTTCTTTAAATGTTTTTTATCTTCTTTTTTTTCCCTCTTCTCTTTTCCTTTTAAAAAAAATCTTTCTGTGCATACATTAATCGTTTGTTTCCTGCCAGGTATAAATAACTTCATAAGAAATACATGCAGTTTGAGCTTGCAGCAGATAGTTTTTTTCCCCCATGCAGTAGAGCGGGGCATGTGACCTTCACCAGCCTTATTTGAAAAACTAGGCAAATATGCTTTATTTGAAATGAAGGCCTATTTCTCATCAAAGCGGGCATGATCCAACTTGTGTCAAACAAAACAAACGAGGACATAATGACAAACAGTAACACTAAAGAATGTTAAAGTGGTTTGTGTTCCATGCCACCACAGTCAGCGCAGAGATTAAAGAGACCAGAGAACCCAGCACAGAGCGGTGATGTTGGCCACTAACAGTGGCTCAGCAGCCACAGGTGGCCCCAATCAACACTGAATATAGTATCATTGTAGATGCTGGTTTGCGGGCCAGGAACATGCAGTAAGTATGGCACCAGTGCACAAAGGTCCAGCAAAACTAAGCCAGCCTGTCGGAGTCACGAGAAACACTCTGGAAACAAAATCAGGATAGATTTTAGATTGCTTCAATACATCTTTAAAGTATGTTAATTTTAGGAATGTATAGGAATGTTTTTCAATGATAGATTGATACTTCAAATAATACTTCAAATAATGCTTTAAATAATGTTAACTCCTGTCATAAAATGGACTCACACTTTAGGAAAACTAGACTGATTTCCCCCTGATTCACCCTTCTTTTTAACTTATGTCAATCTTAGTTCTCATAATAGATTATCTGCCAATATCATTGGTTGATGGATCCAATCTTGTTCCTCGAGATCTACATGCAGATAATCAGAGCCAAACAGATGTTTGTAAAACATTTTTGGTATTGAGGAATTCAGATCTGATAATATTGCAAGGTCAAGTGATATCACCATAACCAATGAAGCTGACATCCAAGAGCAGCTGATTGTATTACAAAGCAATAGTTAGCTTTAAAGTTAGTTAACTCCCTGAAGAATACCTCAGCCTTTCGGACTGCTCCTCCAAGTAGTTTTCTCATCCGCATCTCCTGTTTTCTTGTTTTCTCACAGCAAATAGGTCATTTATATGGAGTCTCCATCAGTCATTTAGTTTGAAACCTAAGTGATTCTTCAGAGATAATGTGAGGCAGTGCATTCGAAGCTCGTCTGGACTTGAGAATCTTAATGAAATCATGTAGTGTATGACATCTTATTACGGTTAAGTCTTGTAGTGTGTTTGCGTTTCCAGAGAAAATAATATGTTAAGTTTAATTAAATAAAGTAGCTAAGTATTTTAAAGCTCTTAAGACGTGAGTCAGACTTAACATTCAGGGTTTCATGCCCCACTTAACTGCAGACCCAGATTCACTGCTCCAATCAGCTCAATCTTTTTTAAGGTGGAGGACGTTTTGTATAGAATCAAACCTAAAGCTAAGTTTTCTATACATTTGATCTATGTAGTGTTGCACTTTATTATGATGGATGAATTAGGCAATGTATGATCTGAAAACTTAAGTGTTTTATAATAAAGTTAAACACTGCACCGATTTAAGTGTGTGGAAATCTCTGACTTCAGTTGAAATGTGGCAGTAGGAAAAAGCAGCAGCAGCAGCAGTCTTTTCCAAAACAACCCTTCATTCTTGGCAATAACACCACCTCTTTGACTTGAAATGTGTTCCAACACAAGAATGTCTATGTGCAGTTCATCTTGTGTAAGCCTGAAGAAAAGCCACTGTAATCTGGGAATACCTCTCCCTCAACTCAGAAGGAACACACAAAGACGTCAGTCCACATGTTGTTTATAACTCACTCTGTTCACCTGTAGTTAATGTCAATGATGAACATGCCTGTACATTTTAATGGTTGATGTGATCAGACAAACTGACTCCCAAAATGATTTGAGATCTTAGGAGACTAGATTATTTATAAAATTTTCGGCTTTTATTGCCGAATGCAGTTTTTTTTGCCTAAGAGGCAATATAACTTACAATAGATTTTTAAGCATCTCAAAAGTAGTCCGATTATATTCCAGTAATTTGTAATTCAATGGTTACAATGACTATTTTCAAAATATGCAGTGTTCTATGAATTTATACTTTTCATAACAGCCTTCCCAAATACAGATAATATTTATTCACCAAAGTTCACCAAAGTTTATTCACCAGAAACTGAGGCTTTTGGTTTGCAACTTGGCAAATATGTATCCACTATTGAAGAGGAAAACTCAAAGGCTCAGTCTTATGTTGAATCTATGATAACAACTACTATTGCGATGCTATAATAACAACTTTATTTTCATTGCCAGTAACTTCTAAACTGGCCAAGCCAGAGGTAACATTTATCAGAGATTGACATCAACCTGAACTTGATCTCATTAATATTATAAAACATATTTAAGTAATGTTCTGTAGAGGAGACTGGATGCATGATTATTCTCAAACATGAATTACCCACAATTATATAAGGCACAAGCTTAACGATAAGTAGAGTAAGTAGAGTATGTCAGTTATATAAATTGGTACTGAAAAATATGCCAAAATACAGGAAACACATCAAATCTTAATTTTTCAAAATTAAGATTTGATGTGTTTTTTTCTCAAATTTTAGCACTTTGAGATTTGATCCAAATTTAAAGTGCGTTATAAATTAAATGTATTATTATTATAAATCTTTACTATCACTTTGAAATGCATCAACTCAGTAACGTAAGGTCTAAACCAAGCAAAGCAAAGTTATATTGCTTTATGGAGGCTGTTTTTAGCCTCCATTTTAAATGTTGCTCAAATGTTCTTATCACACATCTATTCTAAACCAGGCTGTTTGCATAATTGATATTACATCGATTTTAATAAATTTATACTTTTTTTTTTTTAAACATTACAGTGAAACTATGGTTTTGTCAGGATTAAGTCATTTTCCAGATGCTCTTTAATTTTGCCTTACTAGAATTTTTATATATTAAATGTTGATATGGTTCAGTAAGAAACCAAATTATTTGCATTCTATTGTTTCTGCCTTAATGCCCTGTCTAAGTAACTGCTGTCTAATCTACACCATGCAAGAAAGGACTTGTTTAAAACAATTACAGTCAAATCCATAGTTACACTGCACGAAACTAAGGACTTTTATCGCTGTATGAATTCATGTCAGATTATATAGATCTACATATACAGTGTTGGTGGGAAAATGCTTGTGATAATTGGACCTTCCAGTAGTATATTGGCAGCCAATATCCCTCACAGGCTAATGAAGAGAATAGGACAAACACATAGAAGTGTCAACGACACGTGACTTGTATTATCAGTTTTGTTTCTGTTAAACAGGCTGTTTTTCCACTCAATAGGATCTTGTGACTCCTGGAGCCACACTTTGAAATTGTCTTTAGAACAAGTGCTTTTTATTTGTAAAGATCATATAATGATTTTTTTTATCGCAGTGGCAAAAATATTAAACTCAGCAACAGACTAGTACTTGAGCGAAAACACGCTGGCCTAGTTGCACCACATGGCAGGAACTCTTTCCATGATCTGCAGCTTTGGTTCTCTGCTTCTCTGAGTTATATTCTTGATCATTTTTTCCTTTTACCAGAATTTCCATGGTTTGGCTTTCAGTTCTTTCTTATTCTTTCTTTATTCTAAATCACAATGTGTGGCTTGACTTGTTCGTTAGCCTGGAATTTTCCTCTGCTTGGTTTTCCAATGGAGATAGTCACACATAACATAGGCAGGATTATTACTCTCTTCTTCATAGAGGTGCCACAACCTCTTTACTTTTACAGCAGTTGGCAAACAGCCTTGAGAATCTGCAGTTGCTATTCACAGAAAACTCTTAATTTACCGCAAACCGTTTCCCCTGCTGGAGTCACAATCTTCACCAAAACCACTAGGGATGTTTGTTGCAAGCAAGTCTAAAAATAATTTTTATGCAGTTACTTTTTTCTGGCTTTGGGTTCATTAAGATAAATGAAGGTGTTTGATTCAGGTATACATGTGACAACTTTATTTCTTTCAAAATCTGTTTTGGCATTTGGTATGTAAAGAAAATAAGCTCACAAATAATTTGGAAAAGAAACATTCTCTAGAACCATTTTCCTTATGAACCAGAATTATCCAATTGTACACCTTCTGAATTCATGTTATTCTTTTACAAAACTAAGATAAGGTCAGTTGCCGAATAAACATAACATTAAACATCCATTATTCCAAAAAGACTCAATGAAACCGTCTTGGTTTGTCTTTCCACAACCAAAATGCCTTTATGGAAAACATATTCTCCATTTTAAAAAAGCATAAGGAGGAGGAAATCATCAGCCTCTACGTGATGTTTCTGACCAGTGTCTCATCTCCTTTTTCTTTTCCCCGCTTCAGTCGTCTACTCCTTGTGGGAGCCCCTGTTAATCAACTCAGCATGTTAAATTGTTATTTGCTGTTCCTGGGGCCAGTCTTATTCTGATGTCCAGCCAAGATCACTGGGAGCCCGGCTGAGCCTCATGGCTAACTGTGCTAACAGTAGCTGTAACTACAACCACAGATCAATTCAGCCAACTAGATGGTTTTTAGTAGTTGGCAGTTACTCTGTTCTTCTGCAGCCTATTTTTGGAGCTACTTTTGAATTTTTTCACTAATAAACTCTGCACAGATTGCTGTTATGTTTCCCCTTTAAAGGTGTCTATGCTAAACCCTACTGAGACGGTACCAAAAGTTCCATGGTGCAGCGCGTTAAACATTGTTTTTGCGGAGCTTCAAGAGCATCATACTCTTCAATAATAAGAATAGTAGGAAGAAAAAGTACCACAAACAGTACCAGTGAGAGAGGATGAAAAAATCTCCCTTTGAGACCAGCTTACTTGATAAATCGCCCAAATAAATGCTGACTCACTGATTTATCTTCCTCTGTTGCTTTAGCTCATTGGGCCAGGGTGGAGAGGGCACCAATGCCTTGAGCCCCCGGCACGCCTCCCGTCAGAGTGGCAATGGAGGCCAGGTAATCCCACTGACATGTGAGCCCCCTGAACACACCATTGACTGCGGTGACATCGTCTGGGGCTTGGCCTTTGGTTCCTCAGTGCCAGAGAAACAGAGCCGATGTGTTAACATCGAGTGGCACCGCTTTAAGTTTGGTCAGGACCAGCTGCTGCTGGCAACGGGCCTCAACAATGGACGCATCAAGATCTGGGATGTTTACAGTGGTGAGGACACATTTACATTAATAAGCTTGATTGGTGAATGGAAAAGCCAATCAATCAATAGTTCATGGTTTTCCAAGTGTTTCTTTATTCAGACAAAATCTGCCCATCATTGTATTTTGGGCCGCAAGTTATTGGGTAGCCATTTGTGCAAAAACCACTAACCCCAGTGGGATTTGAACTTGATAATTGTCATGCCATATTCATGAGCATAAAATACGATCAGTTTTTTTTTACTCAATGTTTTGTTGCAGGAAAACTGTTGCTGAATCTGATGGACCATACTGATATAGTTAGAGACTTGACCTTTGCTCCTGACGGAAGCCTCATGCTGGTCTCTGCATCCAGAGATAAGAGCCTCCGAGTATGGGACCTTAAAGATGATGGTATGTTGAAACATTTTTCTTAATTTTACTTTACTCGCTGTTGATGTAGATGGATAGATAGATACTTAAGATCGATACTTTATTAATCCCCAAAGGGGAATATATATATATATATATAATTAAAAATAATAATAGAAAATACACATGTACATTTAAACATAGGAACAAAGGGCAGCCAAATTTGTAAATATAAATTAAAATAGTCCAGGTGTAGATGTGCAATTAGTGGAAACACGCTTTTTGTGTAGTCTGAATTATGGGTTGTAGAGATTGTAGGTTTCAGGCACAACACAGTCTGAATTGCTGTAGTTTCTGGCTGCAGTCGAGACAGAGGATTTGTGGTAATGCTCTGTCTTACACTGTGCCTGTAGCAGTCTGCTGCTGAACTAGCTGCTCAATGCTTTCACAGTCTCCTATAGGGGATGAGAGGTGTTGTCCAGGATGGATGTCAGCTTGTTAACATCGTCCTCTCACGCACTTCCTCCACAGAATCCACGGGACAGTCCATGACAGAGCTGGACCTCCTGACTAGCCTGTTAAGTCTTTTCCTGTCTCTGTCTGTGCTCCCTCCACCCCAGCGTAGACAATTGGAAATACTGCTACTGTGTCGTAGAAGATCTTTAACAGAGTCCTGCAGACTCTAAAGGACCTCACTCTCCTCATCATGTGGGGATGACCTTGGCCTTTCTTGTACGTCTGTGTTGTCCAGTACAGTTTATTGTGGAGGTAATCACCTGGGTATTTATAAAATTTACCTGGGTGAACGTCCAAACCGTCAATCCCCAGCTCCATTAGTTTTGTTGTTGTTAATCCGAACGTGATTGACTCGACACCAGTCCTTGATGGCGTTCCGGTACTCCAGATCGTTCCCCGCTGATATTTATCTGACAATGGCTGAATTGTCTGAGAACTTCTGGAGATGGCAGTGCTGTGTCTGACGTCCGATGTATACAGTGTGAAAAGAAAAGGGGAGAGCACTGTCCACTGTGGAGCTCCAGTTCTGCAGGCCACTACGTCAGACGCACAGTCCCAGGTGGCAGTCAAGAACGGTTTTTTCCAGCTTCCCTCACTGAAGGAAGGCTGGATTGTGTTGAAAGCACAGGAGAAGTAAAAAGAAAATGTGACCCTCACAGTATTTCCACGATGCTTGTGAGAGGGATCGGGTAAGCAGATATATGACCAAAGCTGACCTGTCCTGGCGTGGAACATGTCAGTAATGCTGGAGCATTTGAAATGGAATATTGGCTCTGTAGACAATGAAGGCTCATCTCTATTAGCTAGTTAAAGGGCATGTACTTGGAACTTCTCTTGGGTTTAACGTGCCGTTTGAAATGTGGTGAATTGCTAATGACGTGAGAACCAAATAACTTATTAAATCACGAAGATACTCTTCACGTTCCAAATGTGTCTACGATAAAATCATACACGTGTCGCTCACGGAGACATTTCACTTTACTGCTGAAAGGGTGCTGCTACCTGCCGAGTGTACTCGTCTCTGCGTGTGGACGTGTCCAATGTGGGCTGCATCCAACTTGTGAATAATTTAGCCTAATGTAGTTGTTGACTACAGAATGCACAAAAGGTTTTTTTTCAACCCTTCTTTATATTCGTGAATTTACATGGATGTTTGATTTGATTCCAGAAAAACTGCTGTATTTTTTATATATATATTTTTTAATATTATTTGTTGATACATTTTATTTACCTTTTGTATCAGCAGTGATGTGATGCAACATGAAAGGACTATATTCCAGTTCGTCAAATACACTGTTGTTATAGCAACCTGTTTGGTTTAACAGTCTGTTTATAAAAGCAGTAAAGTTTATTAAAAGACATTTTGGGCCGAAGAATTTATCTGTATTGTTTTCATTGTTAGTTTGCATGTGCCTAATACAATCTAAAGTTAGATTCAAATGCTTATAGCAAAATAAGAGCCATTTAGTAATTGTGTATTTATTTTTACTTAACCTTAATCTAAACAGGAGAAAGAAATTATCCGATTAATCGGTCGATTATTGAAACGATTAATCGTCTATCGAAATAGTCGTTAGTTGCAGCCCTACTCGTCATCCACTCTAATGCCTTCCCGATAGGCAAACTGAAGTTTATCCTGCCGGAAGCTCACCAGGGGAGCCAGGTGCTTTAGAAGGCCTCTCCATGGCCTTCATCAGGTGGGAGGTCATGACCACAGGTCTTAAGTGGTTTGGCTGCCTGGGGTACGTAGTCTTTGGTACAGGTACCACACAGGAAATCATTCACAGTACCGGTACCCTCTCCAGACTGAGGCTTAGGTTGTACATATGCACAGCTACCTTACACAGCTGGTCTGCACAATATATGAGCAGTCTGGAGCTGATATCCTCTGGACCAGCGCCCTTTCTGGGTATAAACCTCCTGAATTCCTTCGTGACCTGATCTATTGTTACGGAAAGAGTGGGGTTGGCAGTCGGGGTTCGCTATAGTTTGGAGGATGCAGGAGGAAGGGAGGGAAGTAGTGTGAAGGTGAGAGGAGGCAAATTGAAAGGCTGCAGCTGAGGTGTTGGGAAGCCAGAGAGGGCCTGAGTGGTACAAAGCTCTTTTCATTATTGATTAAGTGATGTCAGACATTTTGTCTGTTCATTTCATTGATGTTTTGTCAAGGGAAACAGTCCAATTCTTGCTTTATTATTAGATTTCATAGCAGAGCATTTGCACAAACAGAATACTTTTGACAGGGTGGGGGGAACCAACGTACAGGACCACTGACCCTGCTGGAACACGCAGCGACAAGAAACTCAAACGAAAATATTAAGTCCTGATGGATGTAAATAGAGCAGTTATGGTAGATTAATATGTTTGTGTGATCGTTCAACATAAGTTGGGTGTACATGGTTCGCACTCATTTAAAACAAGGAATAACGATACAGAGTACGTTTGTCTTTCACGTTATCAGTGTCCCCCTCTGTCAGTCCAGTCAGGAGGGATTCCCCAAAAACCCTGAATGTTGGACAGATACCCTGGTCAGACCTATAAGGCTTTTGTAACGGCCAAAGTCTGTCCATCATAAAATGTCTTTGTTGTTATTTCTACCTTTTTCCACTAAGAACGAAATTTTTCCACTGTGAATTTATTATTTTAGTCTTCCTGTCTGCCTTGGCTGTGACTGATGTCATTAACTAGTCGTTATAAATATTAGTTAGGGGCGTTCCACTGACTATTCAAAGGCACCTGTGGGATATGAATGTAACCCGCAAATGCTTTGTCAAGCTTAGAGTAGGTTGTGATATTTATACAAGGAAATTGGCGTAGGACGTGCAGGCGCACTGTTTTATAATTCAGAATATATTTGTGCGTGCGCGAATCGTATATTTGTCCATATAACACCTGACGCGAAACTTGCGCACAGTTTTATTAATCAGGCTAAGGGTCTAGAACATGTTGTTTATTCTAAAAAGACTAAGTAAGACCCCATGAGCAACAACATGGAGGCAGTGGCAAGAAAAAGACAACTGCCTTTTAGTATTAGGGCTGCAACGAATTATCATCAAAAATGGATTTTGAAATTAGATGTCAACAAATTTAATAGTCGATTAGTCGGTAACGTTATCAAACACTGCCTCCGAAACAGCGTAATAAGAAGGAAGTAAACATTAGCGCCATGGCACACCATTGTGACTGAAAACATCCAAGGTGTAAGAGCATTTCTCCCTCAACATGGCCAAAATATGTTGTAAACGGAAAGACTTGCAAAGCTGACCTGTACTGGCGTGGAGCAGGCCAGTAATGCTGGAGCATTTGAAGAGGAGGCATGTTTGCTATTTGGACGATGAAGACTCATCTCTGTAGGCTAGCTAGCTAGCTAGCTCAGTAGGTGGGTTTACATGGGACACTTTTCTCCTTTCCGAATTAAACATTTCCGAATTGCAAAGTGGGTCACCTGTTTACGTGACTTGTGAACTTTTCTGATCCGGTGTTTACATGCATCGACTCATCTAATCGGAAACACTTTCATACATGTGCAGACGATCCACACTCCTGTTCATAAGGTGGCGCTAATGCTACAATGAGTTCGGGGCCGGCCGCCAACAAGCGCCGAGAAGAAGAATGCGACAAAGAGGGCATGCGCGGAATTGACTTTTCGCACATCTAACCACCCAAATATCTTAAAATATTTCAAAGTTGCAATGAATAAATCACTCTCCGATGTGGACCGGTACAGTTTGAAGTCAACGCATTTAAAATGCGTCCCGGCACTGAAAAACTTAGCGGAGCGTTATGTCACGATGCTGGGCATGCGCAGATAATTCAAATGGAAAGCTTTCCAATACAGCGTTTACATGCATCGACTGGCTATTGGAAGCGCTTTCTGAAAGGTTTTAGACTACCTCCTTGCAAAGGAATGAAATCTAATGCGAAAAGGTTCTTTCCATTCGGAAAGGGTGTTTAAATGCAGCATTTTCTTTCCAATTAGACGTATTTTGCAAATCTAATCGGAATTAGGTTGTCCATGTAAACCCACCTGGTGTTAAAGGGCATGTACCCAACGCTTCTGTTGGGTTTAACGTGCCGTTTGAAATTTAGTGAATTATTAATAACATTGAGAGTACCAAATAACTTTAATTACAAAATACCTACATACAAATGTATCCGTGTTAAAATCATACATTTTGCATTGCTCACTGAGACGTTTCATTTTAGTGCTGAAAGTGTGTTGATGATGGCAGACAGCAACACACTTTCTGCTGTGTGTGTGTGTGTGTGTCCGCACACAGACACGCACTCTGTGTGTGCATGTCCAATGTGGGCTGCATCCAACTTGTAAACGATTTAGACTAATGTAGTTGTTGACTACAGAATGCACAAAGCACTGACTCTTTTCTTTTTTACCCTTGTTTATTTTTCTGAACGTAATGGATGTTGGATTTCATTCCACAGAAACTCCTCTATTTTTTATATATTTAAAAAACAAAATGATTTATACATTTTATTGACCTTTTTTATCAGCAGTGATGTGATGCAACATGGACTAATTTCCAGTTCAGCATATACAGTGGTACTTCTGTTTACGAGCTTAATTCGTTCCGAGACCTTACTCGCAAACCAAAAAACTTATAAACCAAACAAATTTCTCAATTCCAATGAATGAAAATCCCATTATTTTGTTCCATAACACAAAAATTTTCATATAAAAAATCTTTTTCCATCTTTTTCCATGTTAATTTAACTAACAAATAGCAATGATAAATGATGTAAAAGCCGACAGATTCTGGCTCTTTTAACTTTATCTCAATCGAGTCCTACCAAACCTAAGCGGACAAGAGCGCTCGGATATGATCTGTGAGTGTATGATGCTCACTGAGAGCGAGCGCTAGGTAGGCTGACCGGATATCCATTTGTTTTTCGCTCTAGTCTTGGGGCACACAACGGAAGCCCACGCTCGTGTCTTCGACTTGTTCAAACAGGATGCTCATGAACCAAACCAGATCACTCGTATACCAAGCAAGTTTCTTACGAGATATAGATTCTTGCTCGTATCTGGGAGAAAATAAACGCTCGTAAATTCAATCACCGCTCGTAATGCGAGGCACATTTTTTGAAGAATCTTTGCTCGTAAATCAAAATATTCTTAAAGCAAAGCACTTGTAAACGGAGGTACCGCTGTACACTTTTGGTATAGCAACCTGTTTTGGTTATAAAAGTAGTAAAGTTCATAAAAGATATTTTGGAAAGAAGAATTCATAAACCTAACCCTCAAAAGCTGATAGCGAAATAAGAGCCATTTATTTATTTTTATTTTTACTTAACCTTTATTTAACCTTTATTTAAAATGATCTGATTAATCGCTCGATTATTCGATTATTGAAACGATGACTCGACTAACAAATATATAGTTGTTAGTTGCAGCCCTATTTAAAATACAGAAACGTCTGTTAGGATCACTGTCTTTCAGTGGTCAGCTCGACCAAGGCTGAAGGAATTTGTGGACAGCTTACAAATATTTTATAGTTTTCAGCACAAAACGATGGATATATAATAACTGGAAATATTCAATGTTGGATTTATAAGTAGTTAGCGCTCAGAACTAATAGCACTTTGCCCAACACATTTACAAACTATTAAAGGGATTTTTTGATCAGTAAACTATATTAGCTTTTAAGAGATATAATGAAAAAAACTAAATAAGAATGAGACCAGCGTTATTGTTAAAGTTCAGACCACAAGCAGAATTTGTTGACATGTTTTTGTGGGAGTTGTAAGTGAAAGAAGCATGACTATGACCGCATGAGAATCTTGATTAAATTTCATACCCCATGGAATAACTAGTTTGATTTAGAACAGTGACGTTTATTTCACATCCCACCGCCCCTCTCAGTTTCTCTACTGTCCGCTGCAAATGAAGTCAGAAAAGCCAAAAACTCTTTCAAAGAAGTCTGACTCATTATTTGTTGTCTGTGTCCGTCACTGACTTAAACAGTAACGGAAATGAGGTACTGCTCTAACATGTTGTTTGTTACTTGTAGGTAACATGGTCAAGGTTTTTCGGGAGCATCCCAACTGGGTCTACTGCAGCGCATTCTCCCCTGACTCCTCCATGCTGTGCTCAGTCGGTGCTGGCAAAGCAGTACGTATACAAGTTCCTTTTTAATTAATTGTTTGTTTGCTTGCTAATCTGTGTGCACTTTCTTGTGACGCGGTATGCTCTATCAGCCTGCAAATGAAATAAAAAAACTGCACAATCTCATAATATCTCATTATAGATGAGCTATGTGCCCTAATATTCTGTTTGACCTTCGTTCGCAATTAGGGAAAAAAAATACTTTTGGTGTTCTGTAGTTTGCCAGCAGTGTTGACTGTTTTCACTACCGTTATATAAAAGTATATTCTTTATTCGTACGATGCATAACAATGAGAAGTAGCTGTGTTGAAATGTGGGGGGGGTATACTCCTTTAAATCATTACAGCAAGGGAATGTTATTAATTTACTCTCTTAGGGTTCCGATAACATTTCATGTAGTCAAAGTTTATACAAGAAAATTATTTCCTTGTATTACACATAATATGTTTACTGTGAATTACAAGACTTTCTGTACCCCTTTGGGCAGATGTGTTTCTGGATATTGACTTCACTAACTGGACACTTTCAGTTCACCTTATGATACAATCTTGCAGCTCTAGATCATTCATGGTGAAAATGGTAGATATGGTAGTTCTTGGTTGGGCTGTGTGTGTCCCTACAGTGTGTGTCTTGCTCTTCCTGTCACAGGTGATGGCAGAGCTCAGTGTGTGATTGGTTTTGAACGGAGCGCCGCGCTGACATTTTGAGCAGCCGGTGTAAACCAGAGACGCACACTGCCCAAAGGCCGGGCTTGAGCAGTTTGGCACCTGACCCGAAAGGTCAATCTATACGTAGGTGCTGCTCCGTGTCTTTCTACCTCTGCTGTCGCAGTCCTCTCTTTATTTCAGTTTAAAACTCAGTAAACTGGTTATTTAATTATCCTTCTGTAGTAACCTCATCTCCCGTTGATCTGTGGTATTTTCTGACAATTCTGAGTGTTTCTGCTGTCATCAGCAATAGTAGAATGACTGTAAAATATACCATACTTCAACCAATGTTTTCTTCCACGTGTCTGAAAAGCAAATTAGACATACTTTAACATGAATTACACTACTAGAAAATAAAGTCTAGCTATTATTGAGAGGAAAAAAGCCACTACAAAATGTAATCATAACCTGCATGGGACTGTCAAGATTAGAGATGGGCAATAATGTATTTGAAAATATACTAAATTGTAGACTACAAATAATATTGTCATTGAAATGTTTTCCCTTATTTTAATATTTTACATTTTTTAGTGTTTATCAAATTGTTGATTATGTCCCTTCCCTAGTCCAGAGCTTTATTGCAAATAATTACATTAAGTACTATACCTAGAGGTCACGGGCAGTGTTCACAGTACTTTTAAGAATCTTGAGTTTGTACCAAAGAGTGGCTATGAATAGTTGTATCCCTCCTTCTCGATCAGGTGATGCATATAGAAGTGAATACTTGAAGTTCAGGCCATGTCTGTTAGAGACTTACATAGATGATTATTTTCTGTTAGTGTGTATGTGTGTGCTTTGTATGTATGTGTGATTGTATGCATTTGTGTTCTTTGCCAGAGGTGTCAACCTTTTGGCCATAAAATATTCTTTTCTCTTGCAGTATCTGTCTCTCTTCGTAGGCTACTCCCGGACGTGCGAGCCTATTGTAAACACAGTGAACTAAAACTCTGAAAGGGGAAACCAGTGGAGTAACATTATGTTACCTTAAGTTACTACATGTTTTATTTCCTCCTTTTGTCTGTAGACTTTTTATGTTCCAATAATGGAAGTAGAATATTTAATAATGTATGAACACATATATATATTGTTGTAATGTAGTACAAGTAATATGCAAACATGAAATGTTAGTTGTAATTATCACTGTAGGTCAAGTACTGCATTTTGGCATAGCCTCACTGCCTGTGTAGCATGTCCTTCTTTGTTTGTTCGGCCTTGCTAAAGGTTCCAAAGATTAACACTGACCTAATTGATCATAATTCTGTTTTTAATTCATTTTGCCTAATTTAATTTCTAAATGCTTTATTTGCAAATAGTAGTGATAAATCTAAGATCGCAAAGGTGCACTCTTTCATGTCATTCCATTAACTATAACAGCCGTCTCTTCATGTTACAGGTGTTCCTATGGAACATGGATAAGTACACGTTAATCCAGAAGCTGGAGGGGCACCATAATGATGTGGTGTCTTGTGAGTTTTCACCAGATGGGGCGCTGTTGGCCACTGCCTCTTATGACACCCGAGTTATCGTGTGGGATCACCACAAGGCTACCATCCTGCTGGAACTTGGGTATGCCAAATGCCATCAGTTGTAAACTTTTACATGCAGTGTTGTTTACTTTTATATTAAATTATTATTTCAACAAATGTTTCGAATGACCAGACTATCTTTAAAGTGTGCTGCTTCATCTGGACTGATAACTTGGAAGAATTGAGATAACGTATTAATTGTCAGTTATTCTTATGCTTCCGCCAATGGGGTATATAGGGTTACCCTCCACGGGATCTGCATTTCAATACTGTTTCTTCAGTTTGCTTATTTTTAATGTTTTACACACATTTGAACTTTGGTGACTTTCTTGTCAGTTTGCTCACATTCACCTTTGATAGAAGTAAGGGTCTATCCCCAGGAGTGCAAATTGGGCTTTTCATGTCGTAGGGGCACCTTTATTCTTATTATCTGTATTCTATTCTAGTTGAGTAACCATTTATGTAATCACAAGTTTAAGTTGTTGGCAGAGGTAATTACAGGTCAATGGTAAGGGATGCAATAACGAGCAAGTAGAGAGGGGTTCAATCAAATTAAGTTACTTAATGGTGCAGTGTCTATTGCTACGGGGTCATTTAACACCAAATTATGCCAATATTATAAAACCCCTAAGTTTAAGTATATTTTGACATAGGACGGTGTTTTATGTTTTTCAAGATAATAAAATTTCCTGATATTTAAATGTAAAATTCAGCGTAAGAAATCTTTCTGTTATTCTGACTGTGTTATTGACCTTTCTGTCTCATCTTTGTTGTAGCCACCTTTTCCCTCCGCCTTCGCCCATCTTTGCTGGAGGTGCAAACGACCGCTGGGTTCGCTCTGTGAGCTTCTGCCCTGATGGCCGCCACATTGCCAGCATCACTGATGACAGGTATGACTCTAAATGAGTGAAAGGAAGATTTAAGAAGAAAATCATTTTTAAAAGAAGTTGTATTTATATTGAAATATCAACATATTGAGCCCGAGGCAAACCCACAATAACTGTCATTTAAAAGCCAAGTCATTTTTTACTGTTCTGGGATGTTGTGTGTTTGTTCTTTACGGATACAGTGCATCCAGAAAGTATTCACGGCGCTTCACCTTTTCCACATTTTATGTTACAGCATTCTTCCAAAATGGATTAAAATATTTTTTTCCCTCAAAATTCTACACACAATCCCCCATAATGACAAAGCGAAAAAAGTTCGTTTGAAATTTATGCTAATTTATTAAAAATAAAGAACGAAAACATAACATGTACATAAGTAATCACAGCCTTTTCCATAACACCTGAAATTGAGCTCAGGTGCATCCTGTTTCCACAGATCATCCTTGAGATGTTTATACAACTTGATTGGAGTCCATCTGTGGTAAATTCAGTTGATTGGACATGATTTGGAAAGGCACACACCTGTCTGTATAAGTTCCCACAGTTGACAGTGCATGTCAGCACAAACCAAGCCATGAAGTCCAAGGATTTGTCTGTAGACCTCCGAGACAGGATTGTCTCGAGACACAGATCTGGGGAAGGGTACATAAAAATTTCTACAGCATTGAAGGCCCCAATGATCACAGTTGCGTCCATCATCCGTAAATGGAAGAAGTTTGGAACCACCAGGACTTTTCCTAGGGCTGGCCGCCTTGCTAACCTGAGCGATCGGGGGAGAGGGGCCTTAGTCAGTGAGGTGACCAAGAACCCGATGGTCACTCTGACAGAGCTCCAGCGTTTGTCAGTGGAGAGAGGAGAACCTTCCAGAAGGACAACCATCTCTGCAGCACTCCACCAATCAGGCCTGTATGGTAGAGTGGCCAGACAGAAGCCAACTTCTCAGTAAAAAGCACATGTCAGCCCGCCTGGTGTTTGCCAAAAGGCCCCTGAAGAACTCTCAGACAATGAGAAACATGTTTGGAAGAAATCAGGCATTTCTCATCATCTGGCCACTACCATCCCTACATTTAAGTATGGTGGTGGAAGCATCATGCTGTGGGGTTTTTCAGCGGCAGGAACTGAGAGACTAGTCAGGATCGAGGGAAACATGAATACAGAAAGTACAGAGACATCCTTGATGAAAACCTGCTCAAGAGCGCTTGGACCTCAGACTGGGGCAAAGGTTCATCTTCCAACAGGACAAAGACCCTAAGCATACAGCCAAGATAACAAAGGAGTGGCTACGGGACAACACTGTGAATGTTCTTGAGTGGCCCAGACTTGAACCAGATTGAACATCTCTGGAGAGATCTGAAAATGGCTGTGCACCGACCCTCCCCATCCAAACTGATGGAGTTTGAGAGGTCCTGCAAAGAAGAATGGGAGATACTGCCCAAGAATAGATCTGCCAAGCTTGTAGCATCATACTATCAACAACACTCACTCTCATGCCTACTCTTGGCAATAGGGTGATGCATAAACAGCGGTATGCTGCAGAAAAGCTGCACAGTTTCCTACAGCTTGTTCTTAAATCTTGCAGGGAGTAATGAGTCTTAATGAACCTGGAGAGCACGTAGCTGCTTTATGTTGGTCTGTTTAGACGTTTCATATGACTGTCACAAGGTAGCCGTTAATCTCTGGCCCCTGTCTGGCCAAGAAAAGAAAAATGAGCGGGAAACTCGGCTAAATGGTGAATCTGAGTGGCTCACATTTTACAGAGATTACATGATTTATCATAACCAAAAATGACAAAAACAAAACAAGATGATACTCCATGGTGAGCATGTAAATGATAAATCAAGAATCATGGAAATGAATGTCCATTAGTTTAGCAGGGTTATTGCAGTCATATTATTTTGAGTAAAAGACTATACAGAGTATAAGATTATACAGACTACAAGTTTATCACCAAACTGCACAGCATATTTAATAATATGTAAACTTACTATGTCACTCATAAGAGCAAATATGACTTTCACTTCTGCTGCCACTGTGTTTACATATCTGTGACGTCACTCAGCGCCTCAGCTGTTGGAAATAAGGATAAAAAATATACATGTACCAGCATCCCGACATTTTTAAATTTCTCGTAATATGAGAAAAATATTTGTCACTTCTCAATCTGGGATGCTGGTGAAGGCAAAGCACTTCCATATCCTTTTACTCTTTTGATCATATTGTGATTCTCTATTTTACACCATACATACAAACAGGACAACATTGTGAAATATATTCACTGCATTTCACTCTTCCCTGAAAGAGCAGCCCGAGGAGTTGGGATATCTGGGTCTTGGTCAATGACCCACGGCATGTAGCGATAGCTAGAGCAGCCTACCCTTTAGCTCCACAATATGTCCCAAACCAGTGGCTATTGTCCATCATCGTCTGAAATGATCATGAAACATGAAGTGAGAACGCTATGTTTTAATTGATTTAAGATAAATGTTCTGCTGTAATTTAAAAAAGTGTAAATGTAAAAAAGTGCCAGAACGCAAGATGGAAACAGATGATCCGCTGTGACGACTAGGAAAGGAAGCAGCCCAAAGGACGACCACTAGACTTTTGTTGTGGACTTTTGTTGTGGACTAGGACTTTTGAATGTAGTAATCAAATTCTCCTGCTTGAGGAAAGAAATGAGTGGGAGGTGCAAACTACTACTAATCTACTGTGTCATTACAGTTATGACTCCAGCAGTGGAGAGCAGCTGCTCTCTTGCTGCACCATTAGCTCCAGGGAAAGGCATCACTGTTTGTGAAACAAACTGAATTGTCTTCACCTCAGAGTTGGTTTTAGATATTAATGCATGCGTGAATCGTTTGTTTCCTGCTCTTTTAATATTTGTGTCCAGCTAACAATGAAGAATTCACAGGATACTTTTCGTTCCTGTCTTTCTTTCATAACCATGCCGAGGGTTGCATGCATATAGGGTTACCAGTTTTGAAGATGAATTAGAGAATAACTTTAGCATGTTCTTTCTTTAGACCCTAATATGTGGTAAAGTTTACACTTTTATTTCCCATATCATGCAAAACTTACACTTTGAACATGATTTATAATACATTTCTTATAAATTTGAGATTTATTGAATTGTGCGCCGTGAAGCATTGATTATTTCCCTTTGTATGAAAACAACTTATTCTGTTTGGGATGGTAATTGACAGTTGTGTTTATCTTCTCTCTCTCGGCTCAGGCTGGTTCGTTTCTGGAGCTTAGAGGAAAGGGCTCCACAAGCCATCTCCTCTCTTTCTAATGGCCTCTGCTGTGCCTTCTCTGCTGAAGGAAGTGTCCTTGCTACTGGGTAAGACACAACCATATGTTTACACATGCCCCGTACTGATCATACCGGTCACATTACATTAACTAAGTTTACTATAACAGAATTCAACATTGAATCAGTAATCGTTTGTTTCATTTTGATACTTGATCTTATCAGAAACCAAATGTACACAACAGTCGATTACATTTTAACTTCACATTTCATTGACGCATTGATAAGTTAAATGTTTTCTCCCAACATTTAATATAAAAATATAACTTCTGTGTCAAAATCTACAGACAACGTTCAGCTTGTAAGGGAAAGTCGTATTTACCTTAATTTGAATGCTAAAGAAAATAACCGTTTTGTGCAGCTGTCATTTAAAATGTCTGAGAGATTGTTCTTTCATAGTGTGATTGAGGCATTTCCTCAGCCTGTTTTGGGTTCAACAACAGCATGTCCAAGTTCGTATCTGTTGGCCTAATGTGTCTGACTTACAGTGATGACACATTATTGCTGCTAAAGTCATGGTTGGAGTTTTCCCTGTATGTAATGGCTGTTGCATATGATCCTGGAGAGACACTCTAGTTTGGAACTGACATGTGACATGCAGCCCTGTGCTTTTTTTAAAATATATATTTAGACATTTAAGAAGCAGCAAAATGAAACCCCCAGATAACTGCAGCTGGATCTATTTTTCAATTTACAGTTACAATACAGTTGGTAGGCTGTGCTTTTTATACATCAGGTATATTACATAATTTAGTAGCTTATCATCTTACCTCTGGCTTCTTGCTAGCGAAGCTAGCTTACATGGTAATGTAACGTGTGGTACAAGGGTTAAAGACGGATGATGCAAAGTCACTAGGTTCACCGTCAGCCCTGTAAACAAAGTAACAGTAAGAGTTGACCATCAGCAGTATATTTTATTAACCAGCACAGGGCGTGGAGGTCTTATTTCTGGAGATGGCACACTTGGTATTATCTTTGTGGGCTTGTTGATGCAGATGTATTCCTCCTCACTTAATATAGGCATAGGCTTGTGTTTTATCAATAGGGATGAATGCAGTTGTCTGCCAGAAAACCATCATTACAAAAACTTTTAGTAGGTAACTGTTTTTACCAAAAACGGATTTAGTAATAAAAAGTTTCTGTATATGATACTAGTGTCTATAATACTATACTCAAAATGTCCACAATCGATCTTGTGAATTGTTTAGTTTTGCGGCCTCTTCTTGTTCGATGTGTTTGAATGTTTCTTGTTTTTATTCTAGGACTCGTGACGGAAGTGTTTACTTCTGGGAGTGTCCTCAGAGTACTGCCAGTCTACAGCACTTGTGTAGGATGGCCCTTCGCCGGGTGATGACCACTCAGCAGGTGGAGGTCCTGTCCATTCCCACACCACTCCGTGACTACCTGACGTACAAAGTCGTCTAACAACCCCACCTCATCCATTCACCATCTCCGCACTAGTGGTCACATCTGCTGCAGCAGTATACTGGAAACCCACTCAATGCTTTTTCAGAAAAACATACAGTTTTCCATGGAACTTTGTTGAACAAACAAAAGCAATTGGGACACGAGAAAACGAGTCATCATCTCAAACCCTATCACATCCACTCACCGTAGAATATTGTCTTGTTCTGTACATATTTATTTTTTAAGGGCTTTAGTAATTTATTGTGCTGGTGCCCACAAACCCACTGTACCCATAAGGTCAAGTCATTTCTGAGGCTTTCCCTCCATCGTATAAGCTTGGTACCTCTCCGTGTTCAGTTACTCTAGCTGGCTCCACCTCTCCACTTCATCTTCTAACTTGAAATGGCTGTTGCACTTGATGTGAGAAGCTTTGCGGTGGTGCTGTATGGTACAGCTCGGCTGAACTCGTCTTACCTTTGGTTAAATTTCCATTGTAGGTGGGATTCTAAAGCTGCAATCAGAATAAACAAGGTGTTGTGGCTGCAGTGTTGGAGGAGCATACCATCTTGTTCCTAGCTTAGGTGCTAAAACTCCTCCAGAGAGTAATTTCCTCTGTTGGTGCAGTCTCCATGCTATTTCAGGCTCCAAGCAGCGTTATAAAAACTAAGCAAGTTGTTCAGAAGCAAAAGAGATTAGTCAAACCGAGCGATACCATGTAGCGGAAAGTCATTATTGGCATCATTCCGCAGTAAACCCCTTGTTTTCCTTACTAGAAATTGCTGAAGCGCTCAATGTGCGAAGCTTTACAGTGGTGCTCGCTTTTAATGCCAGGTTTTCTACTTGCAAAAGTTTGAGCTAAAGGGAAGGAATGTTTAAAGGATGCAGGGTTATGAAAGCCAATCCTCAGATCTGTGAACTACTGATTACGTGGAACTACAGTATCTTTGAATCATCGCCGTGGCAATAAGGAGACAAAATTCAGCGGACATATTTCTGTGAAAAGTTTTAACCACGGTACGTGCAAATTGGGCATTGTAAGAATTGGCCATTCTTAAATTACGCATTGCACTACAAATTGCCACTTCTCACAGCCCTTTTGAAGTCATGACAGACATACTCATATTTTTGTCTGTCAATAAACAATGAAAAAAATTTAAATGCAGAAAAGCCAAAGATATTTCTTTCTTAAATTCTAACTTTTCTACAATCCTTTAAGCACATTTCTTGTTAGGAAAACACATTGAAGGGAACCCATAGAGATTCAATTGATTCTCGGCTTCGATTTGAAAAAAAAAAAATGGAATGTCTGTATTTGAGTAACTCAAGTGTCTTTACTCCTCTAAATATTGACATTCTTCTATAATTAAATCAATGTGAAGCCTTTAAATTAAAGCCTGACACTTATAAATCTATACTCTACTAGAAATTGTCACACAAATCTACACAGTGATACTGAAATCAAAAAAGGCAGTGATGTTCAAAAAAATTTGTAGCCTGCGCCTTCTCACTATCGCGTTTGACTAGAAGACGGCAAGTCATCAGACGCTGACCGCTCAGTGGTTTGGCCATATGAAAGGACACAACTGGTAGAATACTGTAATCGAATGTGAACGCTGTTTAGTTTCCACCAATATCCTACATCTCTGAAAGAGATGTCTTCATCAGCATAGTCTGTAGAGACCGTGTCCCCCTCGCTCCCTGCTGTTGAAGTCTCCTTGAAACATGATGTTGGGCTCTTCAACACTTATCAGCTCAACTTTCAAGAAGCTCAACTTTCAAGAAGCCTCTGGCCCACAGCCTTAACACACCGTACGCTTATAAAGACATGATTTGTTTTCTGAATGCAACTCTTAAACTAGACAAAATGCAGCTTTACATTTATGCCTTGAGTCTTACATAATGTGAAGCCACACTCAAACATACATAGCAAACCATCTCTGACTGTTGTCATGTTAGCTGTGCTCATATCTGAAGAAACCTTAAACAAATTCCGACAGGAGGCCTCCCTCCTGCAGATACGTAGCCTTAGCTTGCAATAATGTCTTTTCGAACCTGTTGACGTAGCTGAAATTTCAATTTGTTTTATGGGTACATGATCCTTAGCTTTCTGGGTTTGGTTCTAATTTGAAACTGGATTTTGATTAGTCTGGAAAAACCGCTTCGCTCTGTCCTACTGACAGTCTGAAGCCTTGAAACCAGTGTTCGATGATTCATTAGAAACAGAGGCGCTTCTGCTGCTTAACTGCTATATATATATATATATATATATATATATATATATATTTATATATATATATATATTTATATATATATATATATATTTATATATATA
>VRLP01006589.1:0-27405 GCA_009660295.1 Lophius piscatorius | reverse complement strand
AAGGCTTTTATATAGTTATTATTTTATTTTGTATTGATGCTTTTATCTGCTTTTGCTTTGTAGCACTTTGAGATTTGATCCAAATGTAAAGTGCATTATAAATGAAATGTATTATTATTATTATTATTATTAAATGTGGATTGAGAGCAGCAATCTTATGAGTTCCCTTGGTTTGTGCTAGAGTTGTTCTTACTACATCATCTGTTCATCTGCTGTTATCAATATGTGAACTGATACTGTTCAAGAACAGCAGTTGTGATTTTGGGGTGGAGGTCAGTGTCTCAAACACTTCGCAATTATGGGGGTCAGCGTGCCTGGGTGATGGGAACAGCTGTAGCTGATTAAAGGCAGCTTGGAATTACAGCCTGCTTTAGCGAGAGGTTAGCAAGTACCTCTGCCTGGTCTGCACAGGTTTTCAACACATGGTCAGTCCTGTGTTTTGTTGATGTCAACTCTGTGCAGAGTGGATCAGTGCCACTCTTCTCTGAAACAACAAACCTAGTTGTGTTATTGATCAAATTGTCTGCTAGCATTCAGACAAACTACAGTGTTTATGATCAAACAAGATCAAACCCAATTTAATTTTCTGTTGCTATCCGCCACCAAACTGCTTTGGGTGAGTATGTGACATCCACTCCATGAATAGATGTGACACCACACACTGATTCTTGGGTTGATGCCTACGTTGTCTCTGCAGAAGAGTACAGACACCATGGAGTTACAGAAGTGAACAGTTGCATCAAAACTATTGCTAGCAACATATCTGTGTCTGACTTCAAAGAGCAGTCCTCAATAAGAGAGCCATATCTCATTAGTATGCAGATATGTAAATCACATTCTGATTCCCTTCCTATTAAACCTTGCCCGTCCATGCCAAAACTGTGATAGAGCTGAACTGGAAACTAGTTCCTCTAAAAAAATACAGACACTGTGAAAAAACTGTCATTGGATGAAGACAAACATGATGAAAACATTTAAGTATTGCCAAAGAAAAACATTCATATACAAACAATTCTTGAAAGGAATGGAAATCATGTGCTTCTTTTTCCAGTGGAACTTTTTTGGTGAGAAATACTTTTAGTGACATGTGTCAAATATGTGTTTGACTGCCAGTGCAAAAAATATTTCAATGCAATGCTTTTTGAGTTCCCTGTCTGTTTGGTTTGTTTTTAATGCCAAATATAACTATAAATAACAACAACAGCTGATCCTGAAGCAGTTAAGATCCTTTTTATTATTAGGGGGACAGCATGGGCCTAATTCTTTTACTGGTTTGGTTCGACTTGAAATAGCAAGTGCTCACGTCGAAATTAACACCAGAAATGTCAATGCCAATTCAAAATGTAAACAATTTTGTTATTCATCTCCTCTGTATACCATTTCAGGTCAACATGTTTGTTGAGGGTTTCCATGATGCCATGTTGCTCTACGCCATTGCCTTGCATGAAGCCATGAAAAATGGATACAGTAAGAAGAACGGAACAGAAATCACATCACACATGTGGAACAGAACCTTTGAAGGTAAACTCACTGTCCAACTGAGTTGGAAGCCAAACTACTCTGATTAATGTCTCTAGTGTGTAGAAGTGAAACACAATTTATTTCAAATATCTTTAAAGTAATATTCATCCCAGCTATAACTTAAAAGAGTTGGGTCACCCCAAATAGTCCTTGGTATGTTTGCTATTTCAACCTTTAGGTATTCCTCTTAAACCAGCAGCAGAAAGGGGTGTAAATACCTTATAGGCTTGTTTATTCACAGCAGTTATCCTGACGACATCTCAAACCTAAACTGTTTGTAAGATAGCACAATACAACCTGAAACAGAGCCATTCTGCACACTACTAACAATGTTACTCAGCATTTAGCCGTATATTGAATAAAATAGGGTTTTATAAACTTGTATGTCATGTATTTAATTATTCTGCATTACAGTGCCTCAGAAAATATAAATGTTAACACAATGAGAAAAAAGTTGTTCAAACACACAAACACAAGGAAAATGAAGACCAAAGCGTCGCTCCTCTAACAATATTCAAAAGAACACAAGCAAATAAAGAACTTGTCCTCAATTTGACAGAATAAGAACATTGGCATGTACTAAATATATAAGACACATAACATAGGAAGTTTTGACTTTAATATAAGAGTTAAATATTAAGAGTGTTCTTTTCCTCATTTCTTTGAGATTTACATGCCTACAGTGCCTCTAAAGGATGGCCATCTTCTTCAAGTGCATATCCGAAACAATATACGACTGATTGTCCGACAGTTATTTGTGCCACCATGTGTACTTGGACCGGTCCAGGGGGTTAGCAAATATATCTCTAATTTCATATTTTATTTTAATTTATGACCGTGGGAGGTGTACCCGGAGAGAACCCGCAAAAACACTCTATATTGCCTGTAGGACTGAAAGAGTGAATGAAATGCACATTTTGGCTAAAACCTCAGGGGCCACAACTGTAACCTTGTGTTCGAAGTATTCTCATACATCGGGCCATGAGCTGTCCATGCTCTTGTTCTGCTCTGTGTTTGTCTCAGGTGTTTTTTGTATGTGCAGGAACACTTACAATACACACACTCTCAGATGTCAATGGCAGTAGTTGCTGTTGAAGTTCTGGATGATAGTACTTCATTTTAAGGGAAAATACAATTTGATAGTCACCCAGCAGTATTCAAATATTATTTGTCTCTTGTTCTGCACGTTTAACATCAAAGCTTACCTTCGATTGTTGACCTGTGGGTGAACCTTCTACCACTGGCTCTGCTCACAAACGATCGTGCATAGTGTTGGCAGACTGGTGATAAGCTAATTTCCCCAGGCAGCGTCGGCATTGCATCCTCGTTTTCATTTACTTACACTCTGAATTTTTTGATGGCTGCATCATGTTTCTGTTGTTAGTGCAGCGACACGCCCAACGTTGATGATGAAAAAGCGTTCTTTTTCTGTTGCTGATAGCGATTGTAATCATGGTGCAAACACAACCACCACCTGCTGGTGATAGTACCTCATTACTACCAGACACTGCTCAACAAAAAAGATAACATTTTTATACCAAAATTATAGTCATACATATCATCGATCTTTTTTTTAATGATGAGGCAAGTTTTCGAAAATTCAAAAATCATGCCTGTCCTTACCTGGGAACTTTCTTCTGGCTTTTTTATTCTTATGCAACAAACTGGACAGCGATCGCTGTGATATCACACTGAATAGCAGTGGCTATCAAGAGGACCAGATCTTACACATTGTTTTAAACTGAAAATGGTCTTCACCAATTGTCATATTGCATTACAAAGGGTTTCTCACAACGGTTAGTCTATTTGGGGAATTGAACTTAATTTCAGGCAATATGGTATCTCAGCAAATATATTCAGTTGGCATGACATAATTGAAAGCATGGTATAAAAGCTGCAGCTCTAGCCTTACCTTGTAAAGAAGTGCCATACTCAAGTGTCAAACAATGTGCACATTATCAGACAGGGTTTAGACTCATAAAGGACATTTCAGTCCTTCTGTTGGACCTCCTGCAACTGGGCAAATTTTTCAGTGGATGATGTTGTCAACATGGGACTGGACTCTTTCAGCCCCAGCTGGATTGTCTCTGGGCCTGTGCATGGATCTTGTTGGTGGACAGTTAACAAAAATCCTCTTAGAAGTGTTTTCCATTAACTGCATCCTGCTAATAAAGTGGCAATCTCCAGGATGGGAATTACAATCCCGAAAAACTGGATGCTGCAGGTGAGGCTGGGTTCTATCTTTTAGGAAGTCAATTTGGCATCCATGATTGAGATGGTCATCTGTCTAGCAGAGGATAATCCTCCTGACCTCCGAATATTCCTATCGATAGCTCAGAAAGTTTAATCTGCCTCCGGAGCCACTGATTAATATTATGCAAGAATCCAGTCTATTCTCTTACATCCACAACCCTTTCCTTTCATGAGCTCTTTGGGCTGGCGTCAAGAACATACCGGTTTGCACACTGGTTTGAACACCCCCAGTGGATGGCATTTTTTGCAGATTCCTTGTATGTATTTTATTTTACCAGTCTTGGTAAAATATAAATAAAATTACACTGCTCCTTTTGACATGAAGTATGATGTGTTTGCACCCATTCATCAATTTACAACAAATGGACAAGCTAGCTTCAAGATTTTTACATTTAGATTTAGTTGTTGTAGCTCCGGGAAAATTTGTAGTTTGAACTTGCATTGAAGTGTCTTTGTTTTTGTGAATATTTGGTCAGTTCTAATTTTTGGCTACTATAAGACAGTGCTATGTCAGACAGTTTCTTAAGGTAACTGATGGATTTTCCTGAAGGTTATTTGTCCTGGCTGTAAATATTTGGGACAGAGCTATGCAGACTTTGGAAATATATATTTATTCATCTTGGCCAAGAATGTCTAACCATACTTCTTTAATCTCACTCAAAATGAAGGTCTCAAAGACGTTAGAACATATGTTCAAACAGTCACATTTTCCTCAGAACAATTTAACAATCCTACATTGCCTCTGCAAAAGCGCATATAAAATTATTAATATTCCAGATGTTAAGGTAATCAAATTGTTCGCCCTTGAAGTGCGCTTCTGGCACTGTGCCAGATCTTTCTATCTGTCTTAATGCCATCAGGACAAGAGATCTGCAGTTTTGCAATGTGGGTGTAGCAGTCTGCTGCCAAGCCTCACAGCCCCATGTAGGAGGGTTGGAGGCATTTTCCAGGATTGTCGGAGTCAGAGATGACCCTCCTCTGGACTTGCTTGTTTGTGTTGTATCGGCGACTCTTCTTCCATCGCAGCAGTATACAGGGTAGAAGATTCCTGATGCAATCATGTCGTCATGTCATATTTTAAACAGATCACAAATAACAACAACAACATAAGCGAACTAGACCTATGCTTTTTTTCCCCGACACCAAAGGTATATCCCTGAAAAGTCCTCAGTTCCCTTTATTGTACAAGTAATCCCACTGATTGAACCCCTTAAATTGAATCTGAAGTTTTTCCACTGTGTTTTGAGTAAGAAAGGCTCCCCAAAGTGAGTGAAATATGAACTATTAGGTTACTCCTCTAATATAAGGAACATAATTTGGACTAATTCGGCTCAATGGTTGGTACCGGCAAAATAATTAATATTTAATTCCAGAAATGCTGATCTGCTTTCACCACTGTGGTTTTTGTGGTTTCAAGGTCCAAGGCAAGGTTTTCCAAATCACCTTCACGATAACGGTGGTTTGGAAAACCTTGCCTGACTAAATGTTCCTGGATAAGAGCAGAGAGAATATATTTAGATCCCTGGAAAGTCGGGGATTATATGGAATCACCGTTGCTCTCTGGCGCATTCGCCGGCGCCACTGCGGCTGCTGCTACTGCCTCTGCTGCTGATCCTTCGTGTTAACGCGATAACTCAAAAATTCAAATTCAATGATCATTTGAAAATTTTACACTTAAATAGACCTTAATGAGAAGAAGAAAAAAGAAAAAGAACGGGAGCAATTTTGGGAAAAGTCGGTTGTATATTTTGAACACTAGGGGGAGATTTATCTCAACATTTTAAGGCCTTCATTTCTCAACCGTTCTTCCAATTTAGGTAAACTTGATGCATATGAATTGACTCCAGCAACTGTGGCTTTCATACATTGTGTTTGTCAATAATAGTTCATATTTTACTCACAAGGTGGCGCTTTTTACGAAAAACTGTTTTTCTGGCCTAACTTTCGCTGCACAGATTTAGTCCAAATTTGGTGTATATGAATCGACTCAAGGAGATCTATCTTGTAAATCGCATACTTTACTCTAGTAGTTCATATTTTACTCACTAGGGGGAGCTTTCTTTCTTGTTATAAACACTGTTTCCAGAACTCAAAAACTATTTCATGGATAATTTCCAAACTTTAAACCCTATAGAGGAAGAACTGAATCGATTTTGGGAAATGTTGGTTGGAAATTTCTAACACTAGTGGAAACTTTAGCTCATATTTTTGCAACATAATTTCTCAACCCGTGATCCAATTTGAGCTACATTTAGCGCATATGAATCAAGTAGTTTATCATGTATATATCATGTTTTACTCTAATAATTCATGTTTTACTCACTAGGTTTACCTTTCTAAAAGATACTGTGGACTTTAATTTGAGAATTTCAATCAGGGGAATTGCTCTCACAATGCAGGGGATTGGGAACTTTTCAGGGATATACCCTTGATGTCGTCCTTGTAGTCACTTCTAACTAGTTTAATGTTAAAATGATGACTGACGGAAACTTTTGAGTCAGGTTGCAAACTGCAAGTGATGATAGGGGAATTCACGCTATAAGCGAAATTGATTCTGTGTAACAATGTTTGATTAAAATGTCTTTACAATATACAAGCTGTTGGGGTAAGCGTATACAAGCCGTCAGTTTTTACTTTGGCTTTAACATACAACCTGAGGGACTCATTGTTTTTGTGACGGTGGACAGGTATTGCTGGCCAGGTGTCCATAGATCTTAACGGGGACCGAGATGGAGACTTCTCTCTGATGGCCATGACCAATGTTGAGGCCGGAACGTATGAGGTAAGAGGAATATGAAGTGTCATCATTTACTCTAGAAGATTTTAATGTGCTTTTGGATGATAACACAATCTGCCATCTTCCAGGTGGTGGCCAATTACTTTGGTGTAAATGGAACTTTTCAGCTTCTGCCTGCCTTCAGCACCGAGCATTTCACTCTGAGAGCACGATATAAACCAAAGGCAGAGGTACAAGACAAATCATGTAAGTTAACCCAGAAAGCAGAGCGGTGTGCAATAACGCACATTTAATGGGTTAGAGAGGTATGTTGTGTTTTCAGTGTCAGGCCGGTCGTTCAAGCTTTATCACCATGGCAACTGATCCTGCACATGCACATAGCTTCAGATTGAAAGGTCTATAAAAATAACTGCCCTTTTAAATTGTTTTTCTGGTGTTATTCCATATGGATAATACAGATTATCAGCAGAGGGAACAGGTTTCATATGAAGACTGGCTGATTTTAACATAATAATGTCAACAAATGAAGGAATTATTGCAAAAACATTTATTTTGTAATGCATTATCATAACAACCTTAATATTTATATATACAGTATATATATATAAACATCTTATAAACAAATCTTATATATAGCTGATAGCATCCTACAGGTAGCTGTGCGTTATGTAAGAGGAAGTGTACCATCTATAAATTCGAAAAAAAAACATGTAAACCACATTTCAATCAGGGGAGACAGAGAATGAAGACAAGATTAATTATTTACTACAACAGATGGTATGTGATAGTTAATCCATAAGGAAATCTTTGACGTTCAGACTCAGTGGGGAGAAGGTGAGAAGGTGATCTGGGAGTAATTTGCCCTGAGCAGCAGCAGCAAGGTACATTCCCCCTTTGAAGTCTGGATACTGGCGGTGGTGGCTGATTATTTTTCTGGTACTGATGAATTATGATGATGTATGTGTGATGATGTTAATGATTAAATAATCAGTAATCAATAACTGTTCTTCACACAGGTGGATTAGGAGTTTCAGCTTTGACCGGTGTCATTGTGGGAGCTGTACTGGGAGCTGCAATGCTCATAACATTCTACTTTTTCAGGTAACAGTCATTTATATTTATTGCTACATGTAATCCTGATATTTATACTGTCAGCTGCTGTCAGCTGTTAAATAAGAACATCACGTTTAAGGCTCTTGTTTCCTTAAATAACACACATGTGGCAGCTTAAGTTCAGTTGGTAGAATGGTTGTCCCATAGTCCCATAGATAGGAGTTGGATCCCAGCTATTGACACTGCGTCCTTGAGCAAGACCCTGCAACCTCACTCATTCCCTAGGCACTTCACACGGGCTGACCACTTTTCTGATGACTTCTTAAAAAACAAGTAAAATTTTTGAAATATGTCAATTTTTTCCGGCCAGATAAGTCAGTCAGTGTGTAAAACAAATAAAAGGGGATGTGATAATTAGCTAATATACTGATAATTTACTATTCTCTGACCTTGTTTTCCAACTGAACTGAAATATCAACCTACAAAACCACCGCTGCCAATACATTTTTATCTGGAATCTATAAATAAATTACTGCTTGCTTGCCAATTCTGGCAAAACTCAAATTCAATCCTCCTTGAAAGTAACTCTGCCTTTCGGAGAGAGAACATGCAGTTGGCTGGCGTGACAGACAAAGATGCAGAGGGGTGACTTTAATTTAGTGAACCCCTCAAATTCAATCCGTTGTCTAGAGGAATTGGTTGGCATTAGGACTGGTTTCTCTCTTACTTCAGCTTCTTTATTAATGAATTGACTGCACCCCTCCTTTCCTGGGGTGTCCCCCTAGTTTCAATTCTGGGTCCCGTTAGTGTTATCTCTTTGAATGCTTTTCTTCAGTCATAGTCACAACCATCTGTTTTCACTGCTTTGCCGACTCAGCGTTCAGCCCCCAAAGACATGACTGCATTCTGTATTTATTTGTTTTGCTCAAGCCCTCAACTTTTTAGGCCCCCACCAAAAGGAAAATACAGGGTTACCCTTGTCCAACCATCTGTATGTACAAATGAAATGGGGAATAGCCCTCATCTCATCAAACGAGGCACAACAGTACTCAAGGTTTAGGAATAATGTTTGCAGATTTCTTCATTAATGTCTGCGTTATTACCAGCCTCTTAATCTACTGAAAACTCCGAAAAACTCTCTCAGTTTCAATCATATACTCTGAAGCCGGTCCTTTCCTGCTCCTTCCACTTCAGCGTCCCTGTTCAGCCCACTGACTCCCTAGCTCCACCCCCAAGTGAACATCAAAGGAATGAAAGGAACTTTTGAAACTGAGGCCCAAGCATCACTCCGAAGAAAAATAAAGGGAAGCAAAGGATCAAAAGCAGTAATAGCCACATTGTGATGTCATTAGTCCAAGCGGCTTCTTATTTTATTTTATTTCATTTTAAATACTGTGTAACATGTAACGTAATCAAAATCTAATCACCTCTAAGACATGTCAAAATCTGCCTCTAGGTAAAACTTCACGCAAATCTGTCCTGTATTTTTTCTGTAATACTGCTCACAAACAAAAACAAACTGCCATACAAACAAACAAACAAACAGAAAAATGCTCAGAAATGAAATATAACCTCCTTGGCGGAGGTAATGATTGAACTTAATGGTTGTGACGTTTTTCCTTTCATACCTCTGCAGAAAAAACTACAGGATTACCATTGAGCGTCGCACACATAGTGAAGACTGCAACACTGGGAAGCACCGACAGTTACGGGAGGACTCCATCAGATCAAACCTCTCAGCAGCGTAATTGGCAGCAGCCGCAGTCGCTTCAAAGAGAATCACACAATTGAATGTGACCAAAGACTTTGTTATGGTTATCAGTGGAGCCTTGCTGTTAAGAATAAGGTATATTGTGTTTGTAAAAATTTAAGTATTTTGACTTATTGTAACTCAGGACAGTTGTAGCAGTCACACAGTACCACTTACTTGGATTTTCCTCCATACTATAGTACATGATTGTATCGGTGTATAGAAAACTTTGGCCATAATATTCTTTTTTTCTTTGATTTTTTTATTTTTATTTGAATATTTACTGTAGATGGTGGTAACTGTGACTGTGAATGATTCAGAAACGACATTTGCTTGCAGTTGTAGGACTATTTTTGCATTTCAGGCTGAAAGGACGGATAGAAGCCCCATATTTAAATATGATATACAATAGTGCCACAGCAGCGCTTTGAGGAAATGATGGATGCAAGGAACCAACTAAAGGGGATATAGGGTATATCTATTACTATAGGCTATAAGCTACTGATATTAAGCTACTGATATTGTAAGGTTTTCAGCTGACCATACTCTTTCTAAGATACAGCATCTTCCATAAATATCTACTTCCTATTTACTGACGAGCACATTGCTCCTGAAATGAGAAACACTGGGTCACATGTCATCTTTGCAATATATTCTTTTAAAATTGGTCTAATAAATTGGTTTGATATCTGTGTCAAGAAATGTGAGTCCTCTTTGTGAAATGGCATCTTTTACAACATGCATTCATTCATCCATTACCTGTAACCACTATTTCTGTTCAGGTTAGCAGGGCCGTAGCGTATCCCAACAGCCATTGAGCGAGAGGCAGGGTAAACTCTGGATGAGTCACCAATTCATCACAGGGCTGACATAGAAACCAACAATCATTCCCGCTCACATTCCCCCCTACCGGCAATTTAGAGTCGTCAATTCACCTTCATATGTTGCATGAATTTGGTCTTACAGGAGGAAACGGGAGTAACCGAAGAGAACCTACGCAGACTGCTTGAATAATGTATTAATAAATTAATTAACAAATTATCTAGACAGGTTTCTCAGCAATTATAATCTCATATTCTAAATGCTCAACTTTGTTGCCCCGGTTGACCTTTTTTGTTATAGCCAAATTAACAGTCTTTTGTGAAGCGCAATGTCTTAATTTAATAATTATCCTTGTTAATTTCCGTTAAAAAAATCAGCTAACAGTTAACGCAGCTGAAATTGCCTGAAAGACGCAAAACACCGTAAACGGGTTAGCATGCAATTGCCACACATTTTGAATGGGTTTAAACAAGTAAAACAATATCGACCGTTGCTCTGCCAATATTGCTTTATGACCATGCAACAAAACTCTAGCATCCAATTATTCCTCAATTAACTTAAAATAATATATAATATAAACACTGGGATATATTTATTTTATGAACAATATGTGTTACAACCAATCAGAAACTGGATTAGAGATTGAAGATGTTTGGATCCAGAAGCAGAAGGCAGAGGAGTACTTTTTGGGATATTTATTGCAGTAAACAGAAAATTGGTTCATGGTTGAGTGGCGGCTGAGCAGGCGATGAGAAGAGATGCTGAGCTGGAGCAGATAAATGGCTTGCAGGATAATTAATAGAGGTTTGACCCTGGAGCTCAGGAGTACTCAAATAAGTGGCAGGCAAAAAAAAAAAGGCACAGAGATACAAATACAGAATTATTGGTAATGAATTAACATTAACATCCACTGTACTATGTGTCTATGAGTGGCAGAACTTGGTATGAGATATTCGAAACCCCAGTTTGACAAAGGATAAATTAAACCATAAAAGCATCAGGAGAAGCTTCTTCCGTCTTCTACTACTAATCTGCTCACAAACACAAGCAGACCCCCCAAACACAAAGCTGGAAAACCTTGACTATGTACAGACTCAGGTGAACATTAGCTTCGCTGTAGAGAAGGCCGTCACAGAAACATCTGGGTCTCCAGAGAAGAAAGAATGAGCAGCCGCTGCCACCCAGCAGGACATCAGAGAAAGATTCTACCCAAAGGTCACGAAAACCCAACAACCCTTCAAAGACCTGGACAATAACAATAACAAAAAACTCTTCTACCCGCTGGGAGAAGTTCAGACTTGGGCAAATACGGCAGCAAAGTTTGTGAGCTGTTGCAACTAAAAAGGAGCATCACATGGAAGTCCAGCCACCAAAAAGACAATAAATCAGAGGTGAGGTCCTGCAGCAACCATCTGGTCTCATTGGTGTATAAATCTCATGCTCCTATACATTCATACAGAACACCTCACTCAGGAATGGCACTGTGTAAAACACTGCTCAGTAATATCAGTGCTTGCATGTATTATATTTATATGTCTTGATTGTTTTTTCAATTTTCACTTTTGATATTATTGGTGGTTTGAAATTGAATCGAGAAAGAAATAAAAAAAGAAGGAAAGACTTTGACTTTCAACACAACATTATTTAGCGAGCGGTGAACTCAAACAATGCCATGAAATCCAGTCTGTAAAATCAAAATCAGAATCAGAATCAGACTTATTGTCACTTCCATACCTCCACTTCCATAGCAGCAGGTAGTTAAAAGAAAGTGCTGATGCATACATACATAGGTAAGTGAAGAGTACTTAAGTGTCGGTCCGCAATTAAAGTGTTGGTGCATCTAAAAATGTGCATGTATATATCATTACATGGTGTTGGAGATAGAGGGGGGGATTAGAACAAAGTGCCTCATGTGTGAAAATGTCCAGTAATTGCTGTACAGGGAAGCTCCGGAAATGTATGAAATTGTGAGTGTGTACATCGTTTTTGCACACGCAAAGACTTTGACAGAAAGAAAGACAGACAAGCAGACTTTGGAAACACAAGGCTGATCAGAGTCAAATCTGGGACCTAGTTGTAAAAAGGACATAGTTCTTCATATTTGGAACCCTTGCTAAGACTAATACAAATTATCTACCACTATAATTTATTTTGTTTTGGTAAGCAAATGTAATTGACATCAGCTACTAATAAAAATATTAAGTGGATGGTATGAAAAGGTTAAAATGTTTGAAATATGAAATTCAGACTTCAATGTTTGAACATACCAGAGTTGATCAGCACGAAACTTCTGGCTAGTTATAATATCTTATTTTTATGAACAAAATAGCTTGAAGTGGTTGAAATACTACAACATAAAAACCACTGGTAGAGACAGTGGATATGTGAAATAGTGTTTTGTGGTGAAGAGAGTGTCCTGGAGGTGAAGAGAGTGTCGGACAGAGTGATAAGTGTAACGTTTTTAAATGATAACATTATAATAAGATTTGTACACTTCAGATTAAATGTTGGAAATGAATGGGCACTAAAGGTTGCCATAGAGTTTGAGCATTCCTGCCAAAAATATTCCAAATAACAACCTTTTGGTTTTTGAACACTAAATGTTTCATGAGGACGATTTATTTGTTCCAGCAAAGTAGCTGGAGAATGTCTGAAAGCAGAATGTCTGAAAGCTACATGTAATGCAGTTATAAGAAACCAGTTGTGCTTGTTCTAAAAAATAGAACAAACTGACATTACAGCAACTTAACTCTTAGTTAAGAGTTTAGTTGCAGGCAGTTGCTTGTTATTAAAAACAGCAATTACTCCCTTATTTCCACTCCTGCAGCTGTATCCGTACTCGTCCAAGGCCAGCTTTTTTCTTGTGCTGATATTAGTCAGCGCTTATGCCCCACAAGGTGTTTGTGAGTTAGAAGAGAAAGAGAACTTTTGGAATTAAGTGATGGACATTACTCTCAGGGATGAGAGTAGTGGTTGGATCAGACTTAGCTGGGAATGTTGGTGAAGGGAACAGAGGAGTTGAGGAGGTTATGAGCAAGTAACATGTTAAGGAGAGGAATATGGATGGACAGATGGTGGTAGGTTTTGAAAAAAAGGATGGAAATGACTGTGGTGACAAAGAGGGTCTAAACAAGAGACCTATGATGAGTTGCAAGGACAGAAGGAGTCGCATTGTGTCTTTGTTGATTTACAGAAGGCGTACGGCGGACTGTCGAGAGAAAGAGTTGTGGTATTGCATGAGGAAGTCGGGAGTGACGGAGAAGTATCTTAGAATTGTAGAGAATATGTATGAGGGCAGTATAACAGCGGTGAGGTGTGCCGCAGGAGTCACGCATGGGTTTAGAGTGGTGGTGGGACTGCATCAAGGATGGAATCTGAGCCCCTTCTTGTTTGCTATGGTGATGGACAGGCTGACAGATGAGGTCAAGCAGGTGTCTCCTTGGTTTATGATGTCTGCTGATGACATTGTGGTCTATAGTAAGAAGAGGAAGCTGGTGGAAGAAAACCTAGTGAGGTGGAAATATGCACTGGAGAGAATAGGAAGAGAGGCCAGATTTAGATGGTTCTGAAGGGTGAAAAGAGGGTCAGTTGATACATTGGTAGAAGGATGCTAGAGATCGTTGGTGGAACTTGGGTTTTCCAACTTGGCCTTCAGTGCTATACTCCCGCAATTAAGCTGCTCTTCAATGACTTCACTGTGATACTAAAGCTACAGGTTATGTTCAGACTATATAACCACCCTAAATTGAAAAAGACAAGTCTTTTTGACAAGGAAAGAGTTGCATTTATCTAGTGGGATAAAAGATTGGATTGTTTGACCCACCCACTATGAATCGATAGGTGTTTGGTTAAATCACATATAAACATACCATGTTTAAGCATACCATGTTTATAGGCATGATGTTTTCAGGAAAGTAACGCTTTCTCTGCTGAAGCAAACCTGATAGAAAACGATGCCAAAATTACATTTAAAAGAGAATGATTATGACATGAAATAAATTAAATATGACATTTGAAATGCTGATATGTTTGGCCTTTTCTGAAGGCCTAAAAGGCCCTCAGGGCTCTGCTAGAGATGGAGCTGCCAGGCAGGAGAAATAGGAGAAGAAACATGATAGGATTTCTGGATGTGGCGAGAGAGGTAAAGCAGTTGGTTGATGTGATAGAGGAAAATGCAGAGGACAGGGTAAGATGGATACAAATGATTCGCTGTAGCGACCCCTAATGGAAACATCCAAAAGAAGAAAAAGAAGTGCACATGTGACGTCGACCTGAAACTCCAGCCTGAGCTGCCGTAGATGGGCTGGTTTGCTGAATGCCGACAAACTTTCTAGATTTCCAAATCAGGGAAAGAGTCTACTCTTCCCTGCCTTATGAATTTTTCTTTAAGTTCATTATTTTGTGAGTCCACTCCTTTTCTCCTAGAATACGTTATTCCTTCTGAAGTCGATCACCATCTCCATTGTCGTGGCCATGTTTTGTAATAAATCACCAGTGTTGTGAAGTCTTCCTCCTCCATCACTTTTATACTCATCCACAGAAGGAAACCTCTGCACGTTGCAGGAATCATGGTTTTACTGAAATTCTGAGGTGCACCAGCTGAACTGGAGGGGAGGCAGAACAGTTACCTATGAAGCTATTGACTTCGGACAGTACAGTGCCGAGTTGAACAATTACGTTCTGTCTGTCAGGGCATTGGTAATCCAAGAGATTGTGGACATGTCTTCCCATGCAGCTTTCAGCTTCTTCCACAGTAGCCCTGGTTAGATGGTGCTGAATGCACTGGTGATTTAAAAGAATGTGATTCTCACAGCAGAACCAGCTCTGTGACTGTGAGGGCTAAAGCAAGTAGATACATGTTCCATCCACAGATGAGGTTTGTATTGCACTGGTAATGATTTCACCTGCAGTCTTAAGTGGGCCAGCAAGTTCATCAGATGAGATACCAAATAGTGTGGAGTAGAACATAAAGGTAGTGAAGGTGCTTAGGAAAGTTATTCATTCCAGGACTATGTTAAAATTCTGAGGATACATCCTGCAAATCTAAAGCAGAAAAGAGCATTAGAAGAAAGAAGTGATACTGTTGATGGCATGATGCCAGGCTTCTGTAATTTTGGCTGAGCCCTGTTAATTACAGTTGTCTCACTAAATAGATATACCTTAATTTAATTCTGTGGAATTAGAATAATTAGGTTGAGTTGAACACTGTTCGACTCTTACTCGTCCATTTATAACAATTTAAATATGTAGGAAATATCATCTAGGTTTGCTGATCGACTTTGGTTAAATGTTTTTAAAATAATTCCAGCGAGGAAGAGAGCAACTACTGCTCGCTTAACTGAATTTTAAGAAGATAATTGCAGACTGCACTGCCAATTCATAAGTTTGTCTCAATATAAACAGTTTATTTCAAGGCTACAATAAGAATGGTGGCTGGAAATTTACCGCTCTACTATCATTTTTGTCTCCTTTGTTTTATAACCTCTTTTAGTCTCAAGAGGAAATGTATTAGCAGCTCTGAAATAATTCTGTTTCTGATACACATGTTTGTCGGTCATTGAACCATTAGAACAATTATTAAAAAACCATAAGCCAATCATCACAATTATTATGCACCATCTCTAGTAGGTTTATCTGCAGATTCATGGTCGCTACTAGAAACATCTACCACATAAACCACCCTGAAAATGGTGAAGCACCAATACTACTTCAGGAATACTACTCATGCTTAGGGAAAGATTTCGAGGCAGAGTTGTGCAGCACTCAGTGTACTGTATTATGCTAAAGAGAAAAAATATACGGTGGAAGTGTTTTCAAGATGTCAATTTTCAGGGAAACAGAAAGAACACATTACACAACAGCTGGGTTGAGGAGCTGACAGAGCAGGAGAAAGGCATTTATCAGTATCCATGGTGATAGATGTTTCCTGTGAGCGGTGAGTGTATCCCACAATTTACTTCCACCCCCTAACAATCCAAAGCTCTGAATGTGGCTTCCTGCAAATATGCTACAGTGTTAATGAGGAAGAACAGTTTGGTTCCTCACTGATTTAATCCTCTCCAAAGCAGGAAACAACAACAGCTAAACATCTACACGTCTGCTTACAAAATCACTGCAAATATTGGTTCTTCAGTGAAACCAATTAGAACTTCTGGGAAGGGGTCACCAAGAGATCACTCATGCTTGACAGGCACCAGAGATTTAGACAGTTTTACTTGTTAAGATTTACAAGTTTTCATTTATCAGGAATGTGGTCTTGGTAGAAGACACCCATTAAGTTCATTGTAAAACATTTATAGGTAACTGAAATGTCATTGTATTCTTAGTCACAAGTATATTTTGAGTCTTGACATTCAAATAAACTGTCCATGTTCCCTAAATAAATTTTTGACGTAATGGGCAAAGAGGAGCCAGAGGCACAACATAAAGCTCTACTGGGGCTCAGACCCAATTAACCCTTTGATGTCCTTACGAAGAAAAAAAAAAACTAAGGTAAAATGATTGCTTTGCATATTTTGTTTCTTTCGGACATTTATTAATTTAATATCTTAGAAACCATAAATTTGCCATAAAACAACATTTTTTGTCAAGTCTGTATTGAAACAGTTAAAAAAGAACAGAATTATTTAACGATGAAATATGCCTAAGAAATCCCTACTTATAAAAAGGACTTTCTCAATAGCCATGGTTAATGCCTCCTCCTCGATGCCCACTTTGCTCTGTTGTGTCCTCCCAGGGCTCCATCCTTGGCCCCTTATTCTTTAGCATATTGATGCTGCCACCGGATCATTTTATAAACAGGTTTAGCAAAGTGTCACACATTTTTCAATAAGAAATAGTGACTTATAATGTGCTCAACCAAACAGTTGTAGGGTTAAAACTTTTTTTAAATGCCTGCCACATGTGTGAAATATTTCATCCAACAAAGCGACATGCAATGTCTGTGGTTGTCTGATTTCAAGCAAGGGTGGAAACACAGGCAACATTCTAAACTTGTCCACATAGCACAGCGTTAAATGTCAGGAATGCCATGTGTTTGACGTCCGACACCGCCGGTCAACGAGTGCTTCCACGTCTCAGCATAGCAGAAAAGGTACATATGTCCTATCATATGTTAACATTCACAAAAAGGCGTGCAGGCTTGGCGTAACAACAGAGGCTGTATTTGACTTCAGACCTAAATGAAAACGAATGCCGTACAAATAGTCTCTAATTTGATCCATTCTACATGATGGCGGTGGTTAACCGAGTACTAGTAGCAACATAAGCACCCAGGCTAACATCACACACCCAGCTCTGAAAGATCCAAGATCCTCCCAGAAAAAGCAAACATGCTTATCTCTCTGCACTGGAACTGTTTATTTTGTACAGGAACAATTTATGTTGTGTGCAGAGGCTCAATAAAATTTGTGTTGTTGACACAAAAAACCTGAATAGGCCTACTTTTTACCACATAAATAAATCCACAGGAATATATAAGAGAGTCAATAAAGAATAAGATCCATAAGCAGAATCGATAATGGCATTGGTATCTATAAAATCTTATTAATTCCAATACCTACTAGGGGGAGCTTTTTACCAAAACCCAGTAGTTAGGACATAACTTCATAACTGTTGGTCCAATTTACTCCAAATGCGATCCATATAAACGGTTCGAGGAGATCTATCTTGTAAAAATGTATTTTACCCACTAGGGGGCAAGGAACAACTGGTTTGATCTGGGGAGAACTCGGTCATTATAAATTAAATGTATTATTATTATTATTATATAATTCTGACACTAGAGGCAGTTTTACCTCCAATTGGTTTTTGGACATAATTTCTCGACAAATTTCTGAATGTTTTCGGCTATGTTTTCTCAACCGTTGGACGGATTCAGTCTAAATTCGGTGCATTTGAATCAACTCATGGAAATCTATTTTATTTGTATTATATTTTCATCTAATAGTTCATATTTGAACATATCTGGCAATCTATTTTTTACCAAAACACTGTGGACATAATTTTGCATGTAATGTGAGGAGTTCAATCAAGGGGTTGCTTGTACAACGAAGGGGAGTGGAGATTTTTCAAGGATATACCCTTGCTGACGGGGATGTCAGCATAGGCCTATTACAGTGTTCCCATTTTTTTTATAGAAATCATTTTCCAGGGCATTTTAATCATGATCTCGTTGCTATAGTTTGACACACAGGTTATCGCCCCATACACTAATACCTCCCGCCGTCTCCTCGTGTTTTGGAGATGTTTCAGTGTTTGAAAGGTGCTATATAAATACAATTTGATTGAATGGTAGCTATGATGCTAATTTACCGATGTCAAATCCCGTTCACATAAGCTAACCAATGTTAGCAATAAAAATTCACTGGGTGAAAAATGTGCAATTACTTTTACAAAGATTTGGGGAATCAATACGGTTACTTTCTCGGCCAGTAATGTGCAGTAAGGGCCTTGGCTGGGTAGGCAGCCAAGGACGCATCAGGCAGAGATCATATTGAATACTGCATGCATACAAAAATATATAAGAGGTATAACACAATAATAAAAGCACTTAAAAGTCGAGCTTCTAAGATGAAAGGAAAGCAACTTTAACAACTTTAACAAATTGTTATTGGTTCAAGTAGAGTTGTTCAGTAAGAAAATGATACAACTGAATTAATACAAATTGAGGTGAAGTAATACATACGGAATATAATATAGAAAGATGAGACCAAAATAGAGCTTTTTGGCAACTAACATCATAGGTGGGTGTGGCGTAGCAAGAAGGAAACCTATAGAGAAAAGCATCTCATACTCAATGTGAAGTCTGGAGGTGGTTTTCAGATGCTGTGGGGTTGTTTTCTGCCAAGGGCCATGCGCATCTTCTTAACGGTACCATGGTACCAAGGACTCCATCTAATACCAGCATTCACTGAATGTAAACCTTACAGTCTTTGCCAAGAAACTTTAAGTGGGCTTGGACTTTAATATGAAGCAAACCTCAAAATCAACCTAAGAACGGTTCAGAGATCAAAAACTAAAGGTTTTGCCATGGCCATCCCAATCACCTGACTTAGGTCCCCGCAGAACATCAGTAGGGTTTGCTGCAGTGGAAAGTCCACATGCGTCAATGTTCGAATTTGACACAGTTGGTGAGTTTATATATGGAGGAATGATCTCAGATCTCTTCATTATTCAACACTTGTCCCTTACCATTTATCTGTTCAATACACCATATTATACTTATGGTCATTCAGATTCTTGGATCCATCCCTTTATCTAGATCTGTAAAAAATATACTCCTGGCCTATACCAGACCCTTCCACAAAGTCCTGATAATCCTGCTTACAAATAAATATTTAAAAAAATGGGTCAAAAAAAAAAATTCTGGATGTGTGTGAGAAGTAAATGGGATACAGATCAAAACCTTTACATTTGCATCGGTACGATGGGTCTAGCAACCCCTTTAAATAATTCAATAGTGAAAAATAAATCAAATGAAAACTAATGTATTTTGATTCAAAGGACGACTTGAAGGATAATATTTATTTTGCCTTCGCAGCCCATCCAATCAGGAGTCCCTTTAGGATTATTGGAAAGGATCATCTCCGTTCAAAGTTTCTGTTATTTAAAATCTTCTAAGAATGTGAAGTGATCAGTTTGCTCTGTTTGACTGTTATACTGTAAAAAATAGTTTAAGGGATTTGATTTTTTGTTTAAATCCATTCCTGATATATTATGCATAAAGCTTTGGAGCGGAACTAGATAAAGCATTAGCTCTATCATTATTATTTGTATTATTATGATTATAGTTATTATCATTAGTATAAATGATATACTTAGTTAAAACATCATCTGAAGGCAGCTATGTTGAAGAAATGATGATGTTTGACCACTGCCAGGTACAAAACTACATCCAAGTAAGTATTTCCTATGGCTTGAACGATGGACATATCTGATAACTTTTGAAAAATAGACAGAATGTTTGTTTTTATGCAGAGAATAAGTTCTTGATATAATATTATTTCTGGTAGAAGGACGAGCACATTTGCCTCAGTCATGATTACTGCCTCTTAGCACAATGTGGCATTTCATTACGGTACATTGTATAACTTTTTTTTTTAACATTGTTAGTAAAGGCATTTTTGTCGGTCACAATTTAACTGCTATTATTACTTGATGGATTAATGTGCAAGTGGGTGGAAGAGTGGGCATTGCCCATAAAGGTGGATCCACTGAAATTTGGAGCGGATACAGATAAAAGGGCAGTTGTAAATTATATTTAATTCCCGTATCTATTCTCAACATTGAAAATTTAAGAGCACTGGCACATAAAACACTCATTTGAATTCTGCATCTTTTCAAATTACCTTTACATTTCTTAGCTTTTAACTCGATAGACCCCAGATATCAAAAATGTAATATTTCCTATTATCAAATTACATACATAAATAAAGTCAAACTTAATTCATAGTGATTTATTCCTCCGGGGGGGACATTGGTTATGTATTTGCTGAGTGCAAGTGCTGTTTAGACTTTGCAGGGAGAGATAAGAGCGGTTTGACATTAAGCAGTTGCATGTGACACGAGAGAACAGAGGCATGAAGGCGGGATGTTTGAAGCGATGCCTGAGGTTTGATTGGTATCGTAATGATCACAGAGGGAACCACTCAACATTAACTTCAACAAAGAAAGCTCATTTCCCCATTATCCTTATCAGAATGTTTCAAGGATGTCATTTGGACATTATCCATCTGGCCATCATCTGTTGACTATGATGACGTCAAAAAGCTTTTATCAGATAGAATTCTCACACTCTGCATGGCTATGTTGACAATTTGGAGTGGAATTCATTCCCTCTCAACATTGGAATAAATTGCTTCCTTCCGTCTTTACTTTATACTTCCTGTCTCATTAGAACCGCACTTACCCTATGGCGGTCTAACTTACCTTATGCAAGCCATGCATCTAGCATGCTCTCAGAAAATAATGATTGAAACATGAGATTGAGTTCTCAAAAGAAGCCAAACTGAATGTATCAAGTTCTATTCCATGACAACATAAAATCCTCAAGAGCCTTGGAGAGCTGCAATGTGCCAAACAAACTCAAAAGAACACCAGGTCTACCAACGGAACAGGCCTGAGAAGATAAAGAAAACCCAATATGGAGTTATGTGACATGTTGATCGTGTCCTCTGCCTCTGCTCCGATGGTAAGGAGATCCCTGATGTCATAATGTCTTTTAGAAAACATTACGAGGTAAAGCGACCGTCCTCTTTACTGAAGGTCAGTAGTTTGATCCCTGGCACCTCCCGTCATGTCGAGGCGTCCTTGAGCAAGATACTGAACCCCAAGCTGCTCCCAAATGGCTGCCCAATCGGAATGTGAATGATGGTGTGAATTGATATCACTCCTGATGAACTGGTGGCGCCTTGCCTTGCATGGCAGTCATCTCTGTATGAATATTTGATTGAATGGGTGAACGCTGGCTCGTGGTGTATAATGCCTCGAGCAGGCGAGCAAGGCACAGTCCATTTACCACTGATTCTCTGCTTTGTTGTCATCTAAACATCACACCTGTTCTGCCATGCCTATAATTTCAGATGTTTCGGCGCCATCACTACCTCCACTGCCAGCTCAAGGTCAGAAGAACTCAGACGCCTCATTATACCTAAACTGTGTTTGTACAGAAAAGAGGGCTGGAATAAAGGTGCACCCTGCCCGCCATGAAAAGGGCTGAGTTAAAGGGGCTTCACATCGAGATGGGAGGAAATTGAATGATAGTCTAGTTCAGGGGTGCCCAACGTTTTCACTTTTCAGATTTATTTTTACATTTTTCATCATCACAAAATCCACCTGTCAGAAAAAAAAAAAACAGTCTCTGAACCATAATGGGGTGCAAAAAGCTACGGTTATACAGCAGACCCATTTGACATGTCAGAAAAAGGGTTTTACCTGCTGCTTAATTTGATATTTGGAGGAGGATGCTAGTTTCTCATGATCAGGGTTGTAGCTTCTGGTGGCAAGTCTCAGGTCATTTTTCGGGTGAGGAATTATTTTGAAGCTTATCGGTCTCAGCAAAATCACATTATATCACTCCTGGATCTGTGACCAAAATATTTTGAAGTTGAGTTGGGTTTTTTTTTTTTTTTGACATTGAGGGTCTGCAGACCATTAATCAAGGCAATGGACTCTGTGGAATGCATCTGTTCATGATCGGTCCCCCAGTTGATCAGTTGAATTCTTAGGAGATATTTACACTTGAAGAATATATATAATATAACAATTCAATGTCCCTTTACAAATGAAGAGAATCAATAGAGAGATTTAAAAATTCAATTCATGAATATTTTGTGTGTTGTCATTTCACTAAAAAAAGGCTCGATTGTAAATCTGAGTGTTTGTGCAAGAAAGCCACCAGTGAGGGAGGCTGCCAAGAATCCTGTGGAGACAGTGTAAATACAACTGTTGCCCAGGTGCTCCAAGCACACAGCTTTAAAGCTGCTGAAAAAACATTGCTAACGCTCACCAGAAGAGAGAGTACACAACGTCTGGCTGTCTGTCTGGTCTGATCAAACTTAACATGAATGAAATCGTCCACCATGAGAAAAATAATCAACAACAACTGTAAAAGTCCTTTTTGGAAATTAAATGCGATACGTTCTCTGGTTTCAGCTCCTTTTGCCATCACATGGCAAATATCTTTAACACTCTTTGATCGTTTCATAGCAGTGGTGATTAGTTGTTAAGGAAAAATGAAAATATAATGAGTATACTAATTAGTATTTTAACTTTCTGCTTTTAATGCACAGTCTATACCAAACAACGAACCCAAGAAGGTTTAGCATTCTTTCCATAAGATGAACATGGAGGACTGAATTGCATTCACAACATTTGGTTAGTATGAAAAAAAGCAGATCCAAATTTGTCCAGAGGCTTAATTAAAAGCCAAGTTCAATATACCCAGGATATATTTAAGTTATTTGGCTCCACTAAACCTAACAAGTAACTCTCTAAAAGTTGTCATCAGAAGGTGTTTTTCAACTACATAAGTCAACAGACCAATTACAAACATGGACTACAGAATAACAGGCTAATATATTTTACAATTGGAGAGCAAATGATAATGTTCTCCAAAAAATATAAAATTAAAGACATAATCAAGGCTGGAAAAAGTTGAAGCGGCCATAATAAAAAAGGAAAACTGGAAAAAAAAAATGGTGAAATAATAAGCTTGTTATTGTTCATAAGTTTATCAGTATGTTCCAAGCGAGGGACATGACTTTGATTCCATTAAAGTAATGCGTTGCTTTTAGGTATTCTCGCAGCGTATGGTTCTACCTCCCAGTTTGTCAGGGAGTGCAATCATCCACTTATCTGAATGTCAGTGGTTTGATCTCCGACCCTTGCAAGTCTGCATGTTGAATTGTCCTTGAGGAAGATTCTGAAACCAAATTTGCACCCGTAGCAGGTTCCACTGGTTGATGAGTGATTGTGTGAATAGTAATCGCTCCTGTGGAGCAGGAGTTTCCCTGCATGGACACAACTGTATGGGGGCATGTGAACGAGTGCATGCTTGTTTGCGTCTAAAAGTGCTTTTAGTTGTTTAGCAGACAAAAAATAGATTGTGTACAGTCCTATGATATGGGACAGGAAATCAAAGAAATGAGTAAAAACATAATTCAAAGTGATATTTTGATGTTTTGTACCCTTGAGTATATCACATATACTTCATTTAGTCTAAGTATGATATCAGTATTCAAAACCACAAGACACTGACATTTCTTGCAGACAACAACATGAAAATGAGAACAGGAAAACAGTGAACAGTATTACACCTCCCATAATACAATACATGCACAAAGCTCTCGCAACTTGCATGAATGATCAAATCGTCTTCCAAAACAATTGACAGATCGGTGAAAGGTGTCAGGGTGTCAGTTCAATCCAGACTATTGAACTTTGACTTGATTATTCAAAGTGTAAAGCAGTGGTAAGCAACCTTTTCCAATATAGGCTAAGATCTTCTGTTCCGAGATATAATAAAATAAGGTCTACAAATGTTTAAATAATTTCAGTTTTTCGTTTTTTCTCTTTTACCACCAGTCAAATAGCAATTTAAATTTTCAAAATGTGGGCTTTGTCAAGGCCCAGTATGAACTAAAAGATTTTAACCGTCTCCAAGAATCAGCCGGGAAAGCAAAAATTAACAAATGAATGACGGTGATGTGGAAAACGTTTTATTTATTTCCAAAAGTTTTCGGCGATAATTCTCAATCGTCGGTCCGATTCAGTCCACATATGCACAATGCATTTGAATCGATCAAATTGAATCCATGTCATTTAAGTCATATCTTACCCATATTTTAATATAAAAAGTTTAAATTTGACTCACTTCGGGAACCTTTTTTTGTTTTTTTTGTTTTTTTTTTACTAAAGGTACTGTGGAAATAACTTTACATTTAATTTGAGGGGTTCAATCAGGGGGATTGCTTGTACAACGCAGGGGATTGGGGACTTTTTCAGGGGACAGTATAGGTCTAGTTTTGAAAGGTATTGCTTTATATTTTTATATTTTAATACATTTTGCTACTACATACAGTGTCAAATACTTAAACATAGTACAGTTCAGGGTCGGCACCAAACTTCTTATACACAACTGGCGTCAATATCGGCTCATAAGTGTGGATATCTCACCATGTCTCCACCTGCTGAACTGCCTCTTGCCACATCTATTGCAGCATTTCCATGGCATCTGTGAACTGAAGCGAGATGTTTATGAACGGCTATGCATGTGTGAGCAGTGAAAACTACTTACAGTGCCTGAAAAGTTGGCCCAGTAATAAATGTTTGTTTGAATAAGGCCTGTCTCTTTTACACATGGACACACAAAGTGCACAATCGTCAAAGTCACAATGTCTGCCTTCTGCATTTTTGTTAAGGAGTCTGCAGTCGACCATTTCTTCAGATCTTTCTTTTGAAAGCACTGTTGTGCCAGTTGTAGATGTACTAACATGTGGTAATCAAGGAGCTCCTTCCCGACAAGTGCAAAGATAACCTTCTCATAACTATCATGAAGAGAGGTGTGATAAGGCCATTGTTGCCCACAGCCGCCTCCACACCAATGGTTTCTAAGGAAACAGTGTATTATGCTTCCGAGCTGTTTCCTCTTCACTTGTTACTTTGACAACAGGAATGTCAATTAGCTGTGCTCAGAGAAAGAAAGTTTGACCAGTCTTTGTTTGCCAACCCCCATTTCTTGTAAGGGTGATTGGAGTTGCTGTAACCGTAAGCAGTAACGGTTTCTATAAATCAACATGGTTTCTCATTAACACACTTCAAGTGCTTCCAGTAACACATTCCATCCTGTCAGACCTGTCAACATGTTCTGCTTTCATGTCTTCCTGCATGGAGGTGTCACATTTTATATCCTCTGAAATATGATATCGAATGAAATTTTGATTTATTATTCCTTGAAAACACCACTTCCTCTTGACCTCCATTCCATTATCCCGTCTAGAGTATCTCAGGTGTTGTTTTGATTGCTGAAATAGTTTGAATATCTAAAAACGAAGCATAAATCTAAAACAAATGGACACTGGAGTTGGGCAGAGATCATGTGATGTGTGTCTGCCTCTTAGTGTATTTTTGTAAACGGGAGCAAATAAATTATTATTGTGCTTTTGGCTGCTAATGTGGCTTTTAACTTAGACCACAGTACAATTCAGAAAAAATAGGACTTTTTTTCAGATGAAACCTGTTAATGATTCATATAAAATGCTGGCAGTGGTTGCATTGAATGGGGTAAGCATCACATTAACAGAGCCTTAAATGTGCAAACAAACAATCATAAATAAATGAAGATCTGTTTGTAAATAGACAGCCAAAGTAATTTCCTGTAGTTCTGTATACAAGGAAATGTTTGTTCCACAGAACTTCCTTTATAAACCATTCTGGAATCACAGTCCACTCTCACATCTGATTCGCTACCTATTTTTTCATGTAAAGATCCTGTTTCATGTTTCCTCAGAATCTGAGATCAACACAAAGAAACTTCAGTAAAAAGATGTAATGCTCATGGATGACAACTGTTCATCATTTTAACTGTGATATAAAGTGCAAATATCCTCTTCTTCTGTTGTTTGGTCCCTTTAGGGATCGCCCACAGCGGATCACTTGTTTCCATCTTGCCCTGTCCTCTGCTTCTCCCTCTCTCACATCAACTAACTGCATGTCCTCTCTCAGCCCATCCAGCAATCTCCTATATAGTCTTCCCCCTTTTTGTATACCGTATTTTAAATAGTTTCATATTTAAAGAGTTATTATTTCATAATTTAAAATACTACATATATCACAGTATATCACTTAATTATTTCATATTCAAGTATTATTTTCTGAATTAATTTTTGGTATGTAAAACTGGCAAAATCTATCTATCGACCGACCGACCGACCGACCGACCGACCTACCTACCTACCTACCTATCCATCCATCCATCCATCCATCCATCCATCCATCCATCCATCCATCCATCCATCAATCCATCCATCCATCCATCCATCCATCTTTATTTATATAGCGCCAATTCACAACAACAGTTGTCTCAAGGTGCTTTCTAGAAAGAGCAGGTCTAGACCAAACTCTTTATATAATTATCTACAGGACCCAACAAATTCCTCCTTGAGCAGCACTTGGCGACAATGGCGAGAAAAAACTGCCCTTTAACGGGCAGAAATCTCGAGCAGATCCAAGACTCAGGGTGGAAGGCCTACTGCCATGACCGGTCGGGTTTGAAAAAAAAAGAGAGTGAGAGCGAGAAAGAGAGAGACACATGTGAGGAGAGATACAGACGGGGGAAAGCAGCAAAGATATCAGCTATAATCCAAGTTCTCCAACCGCTCCATGGTCGGGATCCCAGGTTGATAATATCAATGTAACATATAGTCATAGCTTATGGGGAAATACTATACAATAATAATAATAATGATAACAACAATAAATATATTATTATTATTATTATTAATAATCATCATCATGAGCATCTTGTGATCATTGGACATCGAGCAGGTCCACAGCAGCAGATGCTATCACGTGAGAGGGGTGTATACAGTGAGACAGTGAGACAAGAAGAGAAAAAAACTCAGTGCATCATGGGAAATCCCCTAGCAGTCTAAACCTATTGCAGCATAATAATAATAATAATACATTTAATTTATAATGCACTTTACATTTGGATCAAATCTCAAAGTGCTACAAAGCAAAAGCAGATAAAAGCATCAATAAAAAAATT
>VRLP01006588.1:0-27407 GCA_009660295.1 Lophius piscatorius | reverse complement strand
AGAACCTTTATTCTGTGACCTCTGAACCATTCTTGGGTTGATGTTGAGGTGATCTTCAGATCATTGTCCTGCTGGAAGGTCCAACCACGACCCACTTTAAGGTCCTGACAGGCTTTTAGGTCTTCATCCAGTATCTGCTGGTGTTTGATGGAGTCCATGGAACCATGTCTTTAACAAGATGTCCAGAACCATTGGAAGAAAAACAGCCCCACAGCATCAGAGATCCACCACCAGAATTCACAGTGGGTATGATGAGCTTTTCTCTATGGCTACCTTTCTTGCTACACTTGCTATATTTGTTGCCAAAAAACTCTACTTTGGTCACCTCTGACCTCTGACCTTGTTAAAGTTCCAGTGGTGTTTGTCAAACTGCAGGAGCTTTAGCTTGTGTGTGGACGACAGCAGAGACTTTCTTCTTGCTACCCTCCTAATTCTCTAGCTGTATTCATTAGAGAGTCTTGCCAGTCGTACCTTCCTACTCACAATGCGTGCGGTCCGTTTACAGACAGGTCCTCTTCCAGGCTGACTTGTAACATCTCAATTATTGATTTAACCGTTGAAATTGACATTTTGAGCTGTTGAAAGATTTTCTTGTATCCATTGGACGCTGCAGATAGATGATGCCCACCGTTGCTCTGGGATGGGTTAAATTGGCTACGTTGAACTGCTTGTATTATTGTGGGTGACAGAATAAAGGCCGCTTCTTCTTTTTCTCCTGTCTTTCCCATTGTGAGGAACATCAAGGAGAATAAGGGCTGTGTCACTTCATATTTAGCCCCCAGTGTAACAGGAAGTCACTGTTCACCACTTCAGAGTTCCTTTTCAACTGTTTAACCTAAAAATATAAAGTAGGACTGAAAATAAACCAGCGTTACATATTAATCATAGGATTTCCTAGGGGTGCCAATAATTGTGCAACCATTTTAGAGAAAAACATATTTGTTTTACTTTAAGAATGTAAAGTGTTTATTTTGTGGATAATTTGAATTAAAGGTCATGGGTTTAATTAAAGACATTTTTTGAATCTTATCTTACTTACTATGAGATTCGAAAAATGCCAATAATACTGGCGGACTCCAGATCTCTGCTTGTAAAACACACGTGTGCAGGTTTCTGAGTACTGACCATGCAGCGACACTGCTGGCAGCCGTACACCCAGGACGCTCCACTACGGTACAGGGTGCGTCCGCTCTGGTCCAGACACTGGCTGCTGGGCCTGTTGTCACAGCCAGGACAACAGAACAGGTCCTCGTCTGGGTCTCCACAGTCACATGGTCTCCTCCTGCAGTACGTCTGCCCATCCTGCACAACAGTGGCCACAGTGGTCAGGGGGCAAACAAATCTATGTTAGGACACTGGCACTGATAGAAAGAAATGTTCCAGAGTCTCTTTATTCCTGAAAGGAGGGTCAACTTCCTCTCAGCAGCAGCTAAAAGCGAAATTGTTCAAATGGTCCAGTTATAATGAGTGAGCGAGTGTAATTATTAAATGATGGCCTGAATGTTTGAGAGAATAATGAATGTGCGACACACTTTCTCCTGCTATAAAAGTGGTGAATGTAATCCTTTACAATAATGTAAAGGACTCAAAGACCCCCTTTCAGGTACATCTATGACTCAGGGATATAATCAAAGTGCATGTCTGACACCTATCCCAAAAGCCATTTAGAAGTGTGGTAATTAAATTATATTATTCAAGGCGAGCATACCCACAGAGAATTCAAACAAGTTTGAGCAACTCTCAGATCTCCATTTTCTAGCAGTAATTTTTAAGAGTTTTGAATAAAATTAGACTGTGTGAAAGTTTGCGGTTGCCACAGTAATGCAAAGTCAAACGCAACGTGATCCGCCAGGTCTGAGGGCCCGTCCAGTAGCCATGTGCCTGGCTCTCCATCTCCACTCGGAGAAAACTTTATGGCCCATTTTACTCGCCAGCGCTGTCTGGCCCAGGGACGGCAGCAGAATGGAGATGTAAAAATGTTAGATAAAACGGCTGTTAGAAAATGTATGGGGGTCATCAAGTCATTCCGCATACCATAAAGAAAGGGCAATACAGAGCCGGTGTTTTATTGATGCATATTGTCCTGCTGCAGTAACCGCTGTGGAGTCCCTGGGCTCCGATATCGATGACATTGATCTTAATGGTTACGGCCCTGGACAATTTGATCAAACTGGCAGGTGGTGTAAATTCAAACTGTTCATTGTAACGCCAGCAATAAGCCCAGAATGCATGCAGATTCTGTGCTGGCCAACGCTACACCATTATACTGCTTATTACTAGTAAGTACTTGTTTTTAACTGAGTTTTAAGATCCGTTATTCCTGTCCACAATTTTTTTCATTTTTGTTGAATCATTCCTGTACAATCTCAAATATCTGATTCTCCAACGTCTCTTCAGTCAAAATAAACTTTAATAATAGTTGACTATAGAAAATATTTCATATCTACATTTCCACAAAACTTTTTGCTCTACAAACGTCACCTTTTGGTTTACAGACGTAATTTCTGTGGAATCAGTAAACAGTAACTGGGTTTACAAGGACCCAAATCTTCTGGTCAGAATCTGTTAAAAGGCCTAATCAGAAAGAAAATGCTCCATATAAACAACCCATTTAGTATAAAAACGCCTCAGCTGATTGACATTCACACAGTTGAATACAAACCCTTTCATAAACGTCTTTTCTTAAACTTAACTATCATGTAAATGTTAGGACAGATCATATTTCTGTGCATGCCTGGCATTGTGACATACTGAATGTGCAATTCTGCAGCGTTTGATTCGTGACGTGATCCGACTTGCTGTTAGAAGACAGGCCGGAGCCTTTGTACTATACCTCTGTACTGTTTGAAGTGTGTTTTTGTTTTAAGCAAAAAAAGAACATTGTTCTGTAAAGTCTGATTGGCCGATACCGATTTTCTTGGGGCGAAAAGTTTGAAAACCATATGAGCAGTGTATTCTAAGTGCTCTTATTTTGAAGGATTACAGTGGAAGCAAGATTTGTCGGCATGCGCCTAACCAGCACGGAATCTGTCTCAGTGAGGCTGCTCAGCCGATCACATGATCAGTTCACCTGTAGTAGTGATATATCACTCCTAAACTCCTTCTTCAGGTCACTGAACCTATCCTTTCTCTTCCTTTCTCCGCTGAAGGCTACTCATCTCTCTCTCATAGCTGCGTTGAGGAGATGTGCCGTGGAGCTGTTGGGTAATTAACGCATTCATACCCAAATACAACCCATCTGGGTTGAACGCGGGCGGCGGCTCTGAATTTGTCATGTCCATAACAAAGTGCAATATGATGTGAAATGAATGTTAAAATCATCGAGAGAGACGCGATCTCAATCCTACGCCTTATTTCAGCCCGTCACGTTTTTCAACCTTTTTTTTTAACCTGCTGCTAATCAAAGAGCTGCGAAACTGTCATCCTTTTTCAACGATGACAATAAAGCCTGGCTCTATTGTCCCACTCTGAGGTACTGATAAGACTTCCTCGTCCTCGCCTTCTGCCTTTAATTGTTTGGACAGGTTGTCGGCCAGACAGGCATCACAATAAAAGAAAAATCTGCATGATGGCGTGATAGACGCCCATCTTCTGATGAAACACCTTATATGGATAGAATTCTGATCTCGTCACAGCAGTTGGTCCACTTTAATGTGTCGGCGCATAAACGCACCAGATGCTATGAGATCACAGGAAATGTAAGCAGCTGACCGGAAAACTTCCATCAGAATGAAGCAAAGCGTCCATGAAAACCCAGTTGGTGACTGAAAACCTTTCCTGCGTCTCTTTTACTCAAGGGGATAAAGTTCTAAAAGTCCAGTTCACGGTTCATACATTCCAACTGGAACAAAGTTTACAGTTAATGACGGAAAGTTGACGCCATCTGAGAAAATGGACAGCGTTGACCTTCATGCAGTCATCCGGTACCTCCGTCTCGAGGGCTTATCACACAGGAGATCCGAGTGGAGGTGGTGGTGCCACAGTGGGGGGGCTTCGTGAAGAAAGAGGCTGCCAAACTCAAATTTGCCAGAAAGGGACTTAAAGACGACCTAAACTGCCAGATTGTGATCTTAACCGGCTGACTGACTGGATGCAAACCTTCAGAACACTTTTCTTTGGCTGTGTTTGGTCATTAAAAGATTATTTAATAAAAATATAGATTGTTCACCTAACCATTTTTATATCCCTGAAATGTCTGGGGGGTCATGGAATCGTCTTCGCCGTCGCATATCTTTCGTCTTATCGCGATATCTCACAAGCTATTTTGACTGACTAATTTTTTTAACCCCGGGGAACGAGGGAATGTCAGTTTCACATGTCCGGCACTCAACTTCTCAACCGTTGGTCTGATTGAGTCCAGATTTAACGCAAGCGAGTCAACTCTAGAGATTTATGTTGGCACTTATCATATTTCACTCACTGGGGGACCTTTTGCTTTTAAAAACTTTTTTCCTGACTTAACCTAATTCTGTGGTGTGGATGTTACAAAGCAGACTCTAACCAACTTCTGGATTGGACCGGTGTTTCTGCACGTGTTTGTGCTTTAAGATCTTTCTCCTAACATTCATGATGAAAGCAGAACCTTTTAAAAAATACAAGCGTCGCGTAAACGCGCCTTTTTATAGAGGGAGACAACACTTCTGGAAGGAAGAGGGGTCATCCCCAGAACATAAACCAACCAGTTCAGACAGAAAAGACAGAAGAGTTTATCTTCTAGTTGACCGTATCAATCCCTGTTCAGTATTCTCAGTGTTCACCAAAAAGAAATGTATCACTTTTATAACCTCAAATGCATCCCATCATATCTTTACGTGTGCCCTCTCATTTTTAACCTCCAGCAGTGTTTAAGATGCGACACGGTGGTTGAACATAATCATTTGGTATAGCTGTGCATTCTCCCGTTTAAAGACGGGAGTTATCTTGATCCAGGACACGTCCTGAATTCATTCAAGAAACCTCTGCTGCAGTCCGAGCAACGTAGTCCAGAAGATTTAACTTGACTCAAACTTGTAACGGAAGACTTTTATCTGGACTTGAAGGAAAAACTGATGCGTGATCATCTCTCTCATGATTCCAGGGGTGTATTCTACACATCTGAGTTCAACCCTGAGATCACGGTTGATCAGCCCTGAGATCAGGGTTGATCAACCCTGAGATCACTGTTGAACAACGCTGAGATGAGAAACTCTTCGGTTCCAGAACAGCTGATATGTGTTGATTCAATCAAGCCTGATTAAACTAGTTGTTTACAGAAGGACTATCGATACATTAACGATGAATTAATCATTGTTGGATCTAAATATATACCAAAAGCCACCACAGATGGAGATCAGGTGCGAGCTTGTTTAGTACGAAGAGAAAAACGGCTTCAGAAGTGAAGGACTGGAAACTTGTTTGGGGGATAATTGGATTCTGGCTGGAACAAATTTATCAGTTCTGTCACACTTTAATCGATTTTTGGAGGTCAAAAGGTAGTGAAATGATTTCAGAACAGAATTTCATTTTCATTTTCCAAAACAGGAAAAAAAATTTTGGGGGAAATAACTCTAGTTAACCCTGGGGTTAAAGGTCACAGTTGGAAGTTTGCATTGTTCTCTTAGTATTGATAAACTGAAGATGAGATGTTGGGTATATACTTATACGGTCCTATTTTTTATATGCTGGCACCATTCCTTCCTCGCTTATGTATATTTTATTCACAGCCAGCTAATTTGAAGGAAGTTAACTTGAGCTAGAAGCATGACCCAGAGTCGGGCTACCCTGGGATTGTGTAGTAATTGTGTTTGTCTGTTGTGTCTTCTGTACCTTGCAGGAGCAGATAGTACAGCGATCAAAGCCGGGTTTCCAGTCTTCCCCGTTGCGTTTGATTCCCTCTTCCTGTGGGCAGTCGCCGCTGCAGCCGGGCCCAGCTGTGCAGACGCAGTCGTAGGCCCCCGGTAGGTTCACGCACACGCTGTCGTTCCAGCAGGTGTGTGTCTGCAGACTGCACTCGTCCACATCTGGAACACATGAAGAGGTCAATAGTTAGAGACTTTACACGGGGCTTTGATCTGTTTCAGAGAGAAGCAAATGTTTCTATTTTCTGTACGTCTGGTGTCTATGAATGTTAAATAGTTGGGATCTTTGTACGTTTCACTCATTAGATTTTCTTGTTTTGAGACACAATAATCTAGTTTTTTTACATCAGCAACTAATTAGCTGAAATAACGTTCTTCTTGATTATACCCGCACGTACAATACACACTGATCAGCCACAACATTACAACCAGTCACTGACTCATTTAAATACACAGTGAAGACTTAAGCTACTTTTTTCTGGTCTGAACAGAAAAAGATGGCGTTCATATTGCTACTGAAGTCTGGAGCAATCACAAAAATAACATTTAACAGTGGTCCATGTGCAGCTGCCATCTGGACCGAGGTCTTTTTAACCCTAACCCACAGAAACCAGTGGTAGTGTCTCACCGTCTCATCATTCTGATGTGACGACTGGAGCGACATCCATCCCTGTTATGGGCATATTGTGCATATATGTGCATATTTCTACAAACTGTTTGCAGAATGACATCCGTTTCCAGCTGTGTAGAATATACAACAATCAACAACAACATTAGAACCACTAACTGGTGAACACTTCCTGCCGTTCTCAGACCTTTAAGCCTTTTGTAACACCAGCAGTCTGTCCGCCCAACATCTAATTTCTACCTTTCTCCACTAACAACCACAATTTTACAGTGTGTGAAGTTTACTACCGCTGACACATCCGGCCACATGATTCGGGTTATTGTCAGGCACCAGAAGGAGCCCAAGGCCCACTGCACCAGCATTCTGTCTGATAATGGGTCTGCGGATCTCATTCCTGTTCCCTAACAGCGGTCAGGGGACCCCTAGCTGAAACGTGGAGGTCTGTGCGGCCCACCAAGGATAGTTTTTACTTGTAGTAGGTTGTGATTTGTTAGGAAGGAGATCAGCGTAGGACGTGTGTGTATAGTGTTATATAAATCAGTAGTAATTGCTTGTAGTGAAGTATTTTCACTGTGTGATATTAGTACTTTTTCTGAGGTCAATTATTGAAATACTTGAATAACCACCACATATAATGCCTTTGAACTCCCCCACATATTGTGACGGGATAGCAGAGGGTTTTTTTTTATCCTATGATATAATGAATTCAAATTCAGAAGTTGAGGGAATAAATTAGAGCAAATTTCGCTCCTGCAGGATCAGGATCAGGATCAGTCACAGCTCACAAAGTAAGTTCTCTCAGTACATTTAGTAGAACCATAAAAGGAGACATCTGCCTGTTAGCCTTTTTCTGACTTTTCTTCTCTGCAAAGCAGGAAAAACCGAGGTGAACCGAAGTGACGAAGAGCATTTTTATGTACTTTTCACCTCGCCGTGCCCCAAAAATCCATCCCTGTCTTTTTTCAACCGCCGACATTTAACACGATGCTCATAAAAGTGAGCCGTTCAGCGAGAAAAACACCAAAGTCCATCCAGGAGTAGCTCCTCGCTGTCCCGTCTGCACCCGCTGCCTACAGACACCCACGCAACAATGACGGCGTATTACTAGTGGTGCATTCTGTGTTCTCTGGTCTTCATCATCATGAAGAACCTCAGAGAGAATCCTGTGTCACCTCATATTTATACCCCAGTCAAACAGGAAGTACCTGTTCACCACTTCAGAGTTCTTACTCGGACTAGTATCAGGAAATATGCTTTGGTTACCTTTTAATCCCAGGATTTCCTAGTGGTGCCAATAACTGTGACACGCATTTTAGAAAGAAAAATAGAAATAATATTTGTTTTATATCAAGAACTAAACTCTGACTCCTTTTTTTTTATTTGTAACTTGGATAATAGAACCTGCTTGAAGTGAGGCAACGGTGCAAACCCACCAGTATTTTTGCTATGTCAGTAATCTTAACAAGCTAGTAAGATACATGAAGCCAGAAATGTTTCGGACCCTCTAAAGACCGTCCGGCATGAATATGTTTTTCATCAGTGGGCAAAGATACATGGCTGACCTGCTTTGGCTGCAGATAAGGCTTAACCAATATTCTGGCCTCAAAACCTCCCATGAAACACTCTGACACGTACGACTACACACTTGAATAGCATTCAACACCCTGTCTTTTCAGTGAAGAGAAAAAGAACTAAGCTTAGCATTTATCGTCCCAGCGACAGATTATTTGCATACAGCAAGTGAAACATAATGTACCTCTGCCGGTGAAGGATTAATGTGCTGTACATGCTGCTGCTGCTCACTGATGAAATGTTCTCCTTCATGAAGGCTGGGAAAGAGTCTTCAACTAGACACAAAACCCCACCGAGAGAAACCAGTGGAGTGCAGTCAACCATGTGAAAAAGTTACAATCCCACCTCCGTACGCTGTTAGACATGAAAGCGCTAATCCGGCGGCGGTGTACGAACACGGCAACAGAGATTTGCGCTGGTTTATCCGAATGCACACAGGAGCACAAAGAAAACAACCCCCCCTGACAGATGTTAATTAGGAATTATCAGAAAGCTCAGGATTGCAGTATTTAAATGATATTTAGTTGCCATGCCTCCAGGCATATGCAGAGGTCAGCTCCAGCTGACAGAGAGGGAAGGAAAAAGAGGCACCCGGTGTCGTTAAGGGAGACAATGGGAGTTTATGGTTATTATCCTCATGTTTATGCACAATCTGTTTATTAAGGCCACCTGTCTCTCCCTAAAGCGTTGGGCATAATAAACCTCTTTGGAGATGCAGTCCATGCAGCTTTCACTCAAAGCCATAAAGCGAAAGAACGGCTGCTTGCAGCTGCTCCGATCCTCACAATGTAACATATTGCAATACCTCAATGTTCGACACATCAATGCTAACGATATATCCATCATACTAGAAGATTATGATATGATGCCATAGAACACCAGCTATATCAAGACTATTATAAACACTAAAAACAACAAAGAACTGCAGCACACCAAGTTGAATTTGTGCAGTTTGTGTTGCAATTTCCCTGTTTTTGTTGGCTTACAGGAAAATGATTTTCACAGGAAATGACAACAGTTATGTGAATCTACCGGTTCTGTTGCCAATTCTGCTCTTTAACAACACAAAGGAGTTCCCAGGATAACAGTTTTGAGGCAATGTGCCTGAAAGAATTGTGTGACTTAAGCAGGTGAATGAGCGATTTGGACGGCTCCCCAGAAAGTACACCGATCAGCCATATCTTTATAACTACTGTCTGGAAGCTGGTTCCAATGGTTAAAGACTCACTGAGGATTACAGCTAGAGAGGTCAGAAATTCTACCTAACCACCATCAGATGGCGCCAACACCTACACCAGCAAGAAAAAAGCCTCTTCTGTCATCCAACCACAAGATAAAGCTGCTACAGTTTGACAAACACCACTGGGACTTTCACTGGAACAAGGTCAGAGGTCAGATGAGACCAAAGTAGAGCTTCTTTTCATCAAACATCTGAGATGGCTGTGGTTTAGCAAGAAATGCCATAGAGAAAAGGCCCTCATACCCACTATGAAGTCTGGAGGTGGAACACCTGCAGGGTTGTTTTTCTTCCAAGGGCCCTGTATATCTTGTTCAAATACATGGTACCATGGACTCCATCAAAAACCAGCAGATACTGGAGGTGTTTGACTTTGATTATCTCGTGATAATGTCACCTGTCTGTTGGTGGAATATAGCAGATAGAAAGTGAATATCTTCTTCTCAAAGTTGACGTGTTGCAGGGAGAAAAAGTGGTCAGGATCTGAGCGACTTTGACAAGGGCCAGATTGTGATGGTGAGAGCATCTCCAGACCTGCAGGTCTTGTTGGATGTTGCTGGTCTGCATTGGCTCATAACCACCAAAGTAATAATAATAAACTTAATTTTATATCACTTTTCAAGACAAAGTTACAAAGTACTTTACATGAAATTAAAAGTGGTTATCATAATTTCTAATAAAAATAATGTAATGACCAAATGAATTAAATCAATTGTCAAACTAACCAGAACCAGTGAAAAGAAGCTAAACCAGGGCTGATGGTCTTCTTCTTCTAGTGTTTGTTAAAACCCGAGCTGCTGCATTCTGAACAAGCTGGAGACGTGACTGCAGGGAGTTCCAGCTGTCAAAACCAGCTGATATGAAATGAATTTGAAGAACTGCAGTTTTCATAATTTCGGCTCCTTTTTTGGATCCTGGATGTTGTCTCTTGATATTCTCCTCACGGGAAAACAACGTGTGAATTGGAATATCCTTCTCACTCCCATCCCGGCAGAGAGCCCCTCACAGATGGAAGACTCATAGATTCATGTGTCACCCAGCGGGACACCCTGTGAGCCGCACAGCCAGTTAGTCCATGTGCCAAAAATAAATTAACATCACAGCAAAAGTTCTGTCCTTAAACTGACAGGCTATTTTCACAGGTTACACATCAAACACTAGATCATAGAGATGGAAACAGCTGATCTGCTGAGGCGACCCAGCTGAGAGAATAAGAGGAAGAAGAAACGGATCTGTATCTGTCACCAAATCTGTAACGTATGATTAGTGGAAATATTTCCTTGTTGGCCTTTTTTTGTAGAGATGCCACAATAACTTTGTGTCTCTAGATTTTCTCAACACAGCACCAACACAGTGTGTCATATGTGTGTGTACCGCAGGCACATCATACTTTAAGCCTGGAAGTGTGAGCAGCTGTGACAGAATATCCGCTGCCTTCCTCCTGCCAAGTTAAAAGTACCAGGCTGGAATCCAGCAGAAATGACAATTAAACAGGATTTTTTTTTTCCCCTCCACAGGATTCCACCAATTGCATGTCATGATTCACCCAAACACAACCCAGGATTCTGGAATCAGAGATGGGATTTTTGCATACGGTGGACATTGGTGAGAAATTGTAACAGTGTTGGAGACTGAAGGAATAGTTTCTGACTTATTTGAAACTAAACACCACTTGAATTTGAAAGTGATCCATGACGTCTGGAAGAGAAGATCAGTAAAGTTAATGTTCATCCTTTTAGAAGGAAAGGCCGTGACGGCCTGTAAGTTACTGATTCCTTTAAATCTCTGATTGGATACAGAAGACAGATTGTCTTAACATTCAGGAGAAGCTGAGGACAGAAGGGGTTAAATCCTAGTGTTTCATCGCCTGTTTTTGAAAGTCATCTTTCAGTGGAGCCACCATCTGGGCTAATGAGCTGAAACTGTCCGTCTTCTTCAGACCAATCGAAGAATCAAACCTGACTGCTGAGGTTGCATTTTGATTTAATGGTTAGGTGGAAGTAAATCCATTTCAGGCAGGCAAGCGGTTTGCTGCCTTCATTGCAAAACTTCTACTGGAGCAAAACTAATGAAAAGTCTTGTTTTTTAATAACCTCGAAAAGTTGGGCGGTAATCACGGAATCGTCATTGCTGATGCGTCCGCCTCGGATCGTTTGGGTTCACGCAATAACTCAAAAACCAATTCATGGATCATTTCCCAGTTTTACAACCCCATAAACCATCGTGCGAGAAAGAACTGGATTGATCTGGGGGAATGATCAGTTGCATTTTCCGCTACTAGGGGAAATTCGTCTTTCAGGTTTTTAATTTATTTATGTCAGAATTTCTCAACCGGTCTGATTTAGTCCAAATTTTGGTGCAACTATCTTGTATATGTCATATTTTACTCTACTAGTTCATATTTTACTCACTAGGCAGAATTATTATGAAAAATACTGTTTTTAGAACAACTTTCTAACCGCTGGTCCGACATGGTCCAGATATACCTCGCTAGATAAAGTCCAGATACGAACCGCCTCAAGGAGATCTAACTTGTATTTGTCACATGTTACTGTAATCGTTAATATAATTATTTATGTTCAGAATTATTCATATAATTAAAGTACAATATGACAGAGCGTCTTTGACCGTTACCGTCCAACTGTGTCCTAGTTAGCTCCTATGAATCGACTCCAGGAAATCTGTGTTACTGTTAAAAACTAGTTAACTGTATTTATCTTCATCACTGAGTCACTGTGGTAACCACAGTGACTCAGTCATCTTTTGATGTCATCTGTTTTGATGTCATCAGTGTCTATGATGTCATCTTTTGATGACATCATAGACACTGTTAGGTTGAGTCACTATGGACTGTTTGAGATTATTAATGAGTCACATTCAATTTAGGGATTGCTTGTACAATGCAGGGGATTGGGCATTTTCAGGCATTTTCAGAAATGTAAATGTATGAAGATATAAAGCATGTAAAAGTGTTAAATGAAAGTGGTTCATATTTTATCGTATTAAAGTAAGATGAGGAAAATAAGATCACACAAGCACAGGGTTATTATTATCTTGTTAGGATGTTCGGTTCCTAACGAGCTCATGTTCTTCTCCTCCTTCCCACCTCCATAACCCACTGAGGGTCCTGATTGGAGTGGAACCCAATCAAGCCCTCCTATTTAGAGGAGAAACTACAAGATGCCTGGTCGACCCGACAGACGGGGCTGCTGATATCTCGCTGCTCGCAAACGGGCATTCTGCTGTTCTGCTGTTTTATGTTGAGTTGATTAGTTGAGTGATCTACAGCCGAGGCCATCGTCAACGTCCACTTTGACTTTGTGGGCTATGATGAGGATGGAGTTACAACCACTTGTAGGGCGAGCTGTGATAAGTGACACCGCATACACTGATAACTCTTGTTTTCCGGTTACACTGTGTGGGGGGGGGGTTTGCAGCGTTACAACAGATTTTTGTTTCATTATTCAGAGAAATTTAGGGGCGTTTTGTTTCTAGGGTCCAACTTCCTTTGAACAGAAGAGAACTTAATGTTTATTTCAATTATTCTGCACCCCTGTTCCCCAAATGTGTTTATAGGATAGGACAGGGTTAGAGTAGCCAATGGCGTAAACTTGGAAATAGTTTTGATATTGAGAAATCTTCCTTTTATCTGCTGCAGATCCTTGTTCTAACACGATAACTCAAAAACGATTTAGTGCGAAGAAGATCGGGATGAGTTTCTGGAAAGGTTGGTCGTATATTTCCTTCTTGTGTGTTGCAATAAAAGTCTTCTCCGGGGGAGAAGACCCCCCCGAGAGGGCTCAGAGTTTTCCCCCCCAAAGTTTCTCTAACTTCTGTTGGAAACTCTGGTTGGGCTTCACATCATGTTGGCAGCGTGTCACACGAGCGAGAAGGCTCTCGACAATATCAATTACTTGAGACGCTTTCCATCACGCTGTGTCCTCATTCTGAGACTCTTCTAGTCAGAGAAACAGTGTTTGGGAAAATACTCACACTATCCCAAATTACTGAGATGTTGAAACTGTTACTAGTTTGATGTGGTTTTTGCAAATAGCAGACAAAAATGAGATTTTCCTCATAAACCTGATATAAAATGTCATATTGTTGTCATACTTAGACAGTCCTCAATCAAAGTCTGGCATTCTACCATGTAAAAACATGTCAAAACCACATAGAGGCTCAGAAATGGACCCAGTCGGGTGGTTATGGGTCACGACACACGACACCAACAAATAACAACAGCACAGAGCGGATGTTTGCCCCACAGACTGGAGGCGTGTGCTCACAGGTTTCACACGGATGCATCTTGTTAGATCTTGAGCTGCTCAGGTGAGTAAATCTGACTGGACGGTACGTTTCCAGCAGAAACACAAGCACTCTGGTCTTTGTGCTTGTGTTGGTTCTCAAAGAGGATAAATGAGAGAGAAGGGAAATGAAGCTAACGTGTCAGAGAGAGAGAGAGAGAGAGAGAGAGAGAGAGAGAGATGGTATTTTCCAACCACGGTGAGGATACTTTTAATTTGATATTTTGCTCACCTATGCAGGAGCTCCCGTCGAACGAGTAGGATCCATTGTCATGGAAACCACTCCTGCACTCACAGTGGTACCAGCCGGGCAGGTTGACACAGCGGGAGTGGTTGTGGCACTCAATCAGGCCCTCTGCACACTCGTCGATATCTGAGGACACAAACACACCGTGGCATCGGCATCAGCGCAAAGTATTTGCCTGGGCTAAACCAGAAACCCTCATCTGAGTCGTTGTTGGCTGCTCGGTGAACTGCGCTATTTACAACAGCGAGGGTTGATCTAATCAGAGCAAACTGTCGCCACATCAGCAGAAGTGGGTCAGCGGCCGCCCGCATTAAACCTCCCGACATGTCTGCAGCCTGTCTGCCGCGGCAGGGATCAAAGTCAGCCGAGTTGTTTCTTCCCGCTCTCCTCCATTTCTTCTCCTGCTCATTCTGCCGTTCCTACTCAGCTCGCCGTCTCTGGCGACGTGCGTCCAGAACCGGGCCCAGAGGCGTCGGGTCCTCGCTCCTTCCGGCAGAGCAAGTCTCTGTCATCTATTATGTATGGTGGGAGCTCTGCTCCTCATCTGCCGCTCTCGTGCTTCTGGCTCTAAGACCCGACCCGACACCATTATGGTCAAAGAACAACCTTCACTCATGTCTCAAATTCTTAAACAGCGAGACGGCAGAGACGGCGAGAGATTTAGTTTTGTACATCTCATAATGTCGCTGACGTCGCTGACCCTCGTCTCCAGCAAATCAACAAAGAAAATGTTGTGTCCTATGTGACTTGACGAGAAGACGATTGAATGTTATGTCATGGATTTTAAGATGCTTGCTGACAAGCAGAGGTTGATGAGCTCTTAACCTCAAGGACCCTTCATGTCGTATCTAAATTACAGTAAATCCAATGACTTTTGGTGGAAATCTGTTTGGAGGCGATGGGATAAAATGTCTAACCAGGTATGTCCCTGAAAAGCCCCCCATCCCCAGCGCTGTACAAGCAAGTTAAATGGGAAGTTATGTCTGCAAAACATCCTCATCTAAACTCTACGTGGTTATAAAACTTGAAAATGATTCATGAAATCTTTTTGAGTGGATGTAACATTGACGATTCCATCGTGTACGGACCCCCACACTTGAAAAACATTGTTCTAACTCACTCTGTAGTCTTTCTAACCTTCAACCGTCTTTTCCAATATAATCCACATCAATAAGATGGTATTCATGAACATAATTAAACTTTCTGAATCCTAAATGGACGCAAGAGTTATTCTACGCAGAAAACATCTAAACCTTTTTAAAGGAATAACAAAGTCCCAACCACACACACACACACACACACACACACACACACACGCAAACACACTACACTACACTACACAATATGATAACAGTTATTTATTTCTATATTTGTCAGACTGCATTAAACAAGTCCTGTAGAAGTCAGAGTTTACAGAATAAACATACATTCACGTATGTTTAATCTCCATACAGATAAAGCGTCTGGGGGCCGGACGATTAGCGGTGCGGGTTGCAGTTGAGCCCGTCTGCTGTGGGTAATAAGACGTGACAGCTTCTGGGTGGGCTGCCCTCCGTCTGCTGCTCAGGTCAGAGAATCTGCTCAGAGCTGCAGGAACAGATTCCATCTCTGACATCCCAACTGAAACGCACCGCGATCAGAGGCGACGTCTGGCTAAGAGCAGCTGACCTTCCAGTAAAAGGTCAGTGCTGGAGTGAACCAGAGAATGCTTGTTCATAAACGTGGGCCGGAAACACGGCCTGCTAAATGTCTGCCGATTCAATTCTGTCTTCAGATTCATTACTAGAATAATTTACGAGGGTTCATTTTTTGTAATTATTTTTTTTGTAATTATATTTTTTATTGAAAGTTTTATTTTATCGAGTTTACCTCTAGTTTTATTCATATCTACCGTAGGAATGTGAAAAAATTAAACAATACTATGTACTCATATCACATCGACCTCTAGGACCCCTGGAGTAGACCCCTACCCCAGTGCCTGAAGACTTGACATTTCTTTTATGCTTTTATCCATTATCTTTAATTAAAATTATTCAACATCTGACTCTTGAGTAAAATTTCATACATAGATTCTTATCATAAAACATTTTTTGTTCGAAAATGTGTGCCACAATTATTGGCACCTCTAGTAAATCCTGTGATACAAAGGTACCTGAAACATATTTAAGTTTCTGTTTCATGTTTATCTTCACCTGTGTGAGCAGGAACTCTGAAGTGGTGAACAGGTACTTCCTGTTTGACTGGGGTATAAATATGAGGTGACACAGGCCTGATTCTCTCTGAGGTTCTTCACCATGATGAAGACCAGAGAACACAGCAATGAGGAGCAAAGAAAAGTTGTAGAGCTGCACAAATCTGACAATGGAGACAAGAACATCTCTCAGCAGTTCAAAGGTCAGTTTGAACAGTTACCATGACCCATGATCTTTAAATTATTCACAAAAATCTTTTATCCAAGTAAAATGACTTGAATAAAAAAAAAAAAGACAACATTTCATCCTTAACATGAAATAAAAATGATTCCTCAGATAAAAGTGAATTATTATTGACACCCTTTGGAATCCTGCGGTGAAAAAACGGAACAGAAGCATATTTCCAGTAATATTTAATATTCTTCGGTTGGCCTGTTTGAGCAGGAACTCTGAAGAGAACGACTTCCTGGTATCGTGTACAATATGGGAAAATAACATATCTCTTTACACAACCTACAGTCTGACTAATTAAACTTCATTTTGAGTGTAGTGACACACACATGTACACACTTGTACACACATGAGTATGTGCAGGTCATGTGTTCACATATATTTAGCTTAGGACATGATCTGCTAACCTTCTGTTTGGAGTCTGACGCTGGGGAGATAAAAATGTTCATGTTTATTGTGAAGAGATGTTCTATGAGGAGAAAAGCAATTACGCCCACTTTGAATGTGTACCACACATAAAGTACAGGTGACGGTACCGCCAGCCAATAACAACAATCCAAAGACAACATATCTCTTCTAAACTCATTCCTGTTTTTGTTTTGTTTTTTAATTATTTTTTCTCGTGTGACTCTTCAGAATAAATTGGGGCCTGAAGAGTTTAAGGATGTTTTTGGTTGATGTATTTGATGAGAGCCGTGGATTTGAATACAATATAGCAACACAATCATGGGTTCGTACAGAAAGGTTGTTTCCATCCATCTTCAACGGGGTGTCATGGATGTTCTTCGGCTCCTCCTGGGCAATCCCAGGATTTCTCCAGACTACATAAGATACAGAACCCTCCAGAAATTCTCTGGGTCAATTTCGGGTCAATTTAAAACTACCAGGAAACCATTGAAGTCAGGAGCCAGGAGGCTTTTGTAAAACCTCAGCTGGCTTCCTCTGGATCTCCAAACGTCTCATCTATTCACTTAAGGCGGCCCCTAGCCAACCTTTGGCAGAAGCTCCGTTTGGTCGTTTGTATCTATCATCTCATTCTTCCTGTCACCATCCAGAACTCGTGACCCCGGGTGAGGGTTGGAACACAGATCGACCAGAAGTTTGTCAGCAGATCCTGCTTCACCCCAACGGTCCATCACAGCTCCCACATTACCAGTGATGGCGGCAGAGATACATCAACTCATATTTGGTTCACACTCAGCTGGTAACCCGTCACCTCAAAGAGCAAAACCACATAAATGCAAGTTTATGTTGGCGGCCTGACAGTGGTCTTCCTCTTTGGGCTGTTCCCTTTGGGGGTCTCCACAGCAGAAGATCTGTTTCAGTCTCCCCCTGTCCTCTGCATCTTTCCCTGTCACAACGACCACCTGCATGTCCTCTCTCACCACATCCATAAACCTCCTGCCTGCGTCTGGACATCCACATACTACATACAAACTGCACTTCATCTAAATCTAGCGTTGTGCGCTGTAAAACAACCTAGAGGGCCTTATATGGGCCTCTGAGGTGGAATGGGTTTAAGCAGGCAAAGCATTTCATAATGGCTCTTTAGGTTTTAGTTAACCTTTTTGCCTTAATCAGGTAGAGTCTTTTATTTTTTGTTGTGTTTATTTTCATCCGACAAAATTCTGTTCCTCCGCTGCGACGCAGATGAGAGTACTCAGCATCCCAACAGGGACACAGGAAGACTTTATGACAGCATGGACCTCAAAGAGCTGTGAGTTTAATCCAACTGACAAAATGGGAATTAATCCACACTTAGTTTAAATAAACCCCGAACTCTCAGTTGGATCCTCCAGACCGCTGAGCTTTCTTTAATTCTACTTTTTCTCAGCCCCACTAACCTACTGCAACAACATCAGAGAAAATGTGACCGAGGGCGTCCACAGAAGTGTGTCCTCGGACAGAAACCACCACCAGTGTCTGGGTTTGCTGCTGCCTGATGGTCTGTGACCAGAAAACGAGCTTATAATTAACAACCTGCAGGATTTAACTAGCAGTTTAGGTGACCAAAGACCACAGCGCTTATAAATACAAGGATTTCTTCTTCCATTTTCATTTACGCCCGTTCATCGAACCTGAAAGACTCTGAATGAGTCGTTTGCTGGTCCACAGACTGGTTATGTAGAAGTATAGAAGAGTTACACATACGTATTCTTACAAGGGTTTTTACTTCAACACTAGGAAAGAAGATAGTTTCACAGTCATCCTCATGCTGAAGGTCACGATGCTGCTAATGATGAAAGTGAAACAACACGCTGCTGTGAACTCAGTTGTGTAACCCAGCCACACACTCTGCACTACCAGAAAGAGGCAACTTCTACTCCAATATGTGAACGCCGGGTTCATCTCTGGGTCAGCCGCTCAGCTTTAGATCCAACGGAGTAAACCGTGTCAGAATGGAAACCCCCCGGATCTAAGAGTGGATCCGTGGTGGCTTTATGGACTCACTGGAGAGAGTTGACTTTATATTTAGATGCTCTTAACCTCCTCCCGTGGAGTCACAGTGACGTTTACATAGGAGAGAGGAGCAGTGAGGGGACTGAAGATGGAGAAACCCCACCCTGAAGGACATACGATGAGATGAAGGGCATAACATAAGTGTATTTTGTTCAGGATGACGTGAAGATGATCCAAAAAGTCATAAAAGGAAGATGTTCTGTTCTTTAAAAATGACCCGTGTCCTTTTAAAACTAGGCTTATGCTGTCGTCCCTAAAAGCCCCCAATCCACTGCGTTGTACAAGCAATACCCCTAATTGAACTCCTCAAATCCCACAGTGACTCAATGATGAGGATAAACACTGATTTTGTAAAAAAGTCCCCCTAGTGGGTGAAATATGACAAATAGAAGTTAAATCTTCTTGAGATCCTCGGTTCATATTAGGTCAATTTGGATGACTTGAACCGACAAGAAACAGGATTTCATGCAGGAAAAAGGTGTTTTTCATAAAAGTCTCCTCATGCGAGAACAATTTGAACAATTAGACTAAAATATGATGTAGAGAAAATTGATCTCCTGGAGTTGATTCAAAATCGGCATCAATAGGACCAATGGTTGGGAAATTATTGCCAAAAAACTGATTTTGGAGATAAAACACCCCCCTAGTGGTGGAAATATGCATTTGAGCTTTCCAAAAATCAATCCAGTTCTCCCTCAAACGAAGGTCTATATGGGTATAAAATTTGAAAATGATCCCTGAAATAGTTTTTGAATCATTAAGTAAAATCAAAGGATCTGGCGGCAGACGCGGAGACTATCCCATAATATCTCTATAAATGACAACATTATATCTCTAAATGTTGAACATTTATCTCATCTGTCAACTATCCTTTCTCTCACTGGTCGCAAAAATGAAGTTTTTAGCCCTCAGTTAAAGTCAACATGCTCCGTAGAAGTTTTCGGCTGTTTAATGCGTCTAAACGTAGAAGAGACAAAACATTTGGACGCGGAGAGACAAAGCGATGAATTGTACGACGCACTGATATCACACCTGTAGCAGCCGCCAAAAGACCCCTCGTTAGTGGGACGATGTGAGAGTCTGAATTTGCTCCTCGCTGCAACACCTTATTTCCTTCTTTGCATAATCGTTTCCTCCCCGACAAAGTGCTTCAGAGGAAAGCAGCAGAATCGTTCAGCTGATCCGTAATACTGAAGTAAACTCTCCCGCTAAAGACTAAACATGTCTCCCAGACGGAGAAAAAATATTTAACAATATGAGATAAAAAAGATGATATGAGTCAAACTAGGGAGGCACTGATTCCACTTATGTCCGTCCAATACTGAGTAACTCCGTTTGGGGACTAAGTCCCATAATGCCTATGGTGTACCCTGGTATCGTTAAGTAGCATTGTTGCCACAAAGTGGTATTGCTGCCATAAAGTGGTGTCTTTGCCATAAAGTGATGTTACTGCTGTAAAGTGGAAATGGGTTGGATTGTATCAGAGTAACAACAAATCCACCACACATGGTTTTTGGCAAGTGACCCTGGTGGAAAACAGATGATGGCCTTTCAGTTGGGAATAATCAGCAGTTAAAGAGTGAATATTTGTCCGTATTATGGGATGGCGATCCTTTAAAGTTATGGGCCCTTTAAACAAATGAAACATGAAATCTTCGCAGCGTTAACAGCAGACATCAAAGTCTCGTGATGAAGATGGGGATGCATTCCAGGGGGACGACAGCACATTGCCGGAGCAATCTTCCTCTGCCTCACGTCTTAACGGGACTTATTAGGAGTGACAGTCGTCCCTGAGCTCCGAGATGTTGGCGCTACATGTGCCCCGATGATGAGGAGCCTTCCATCTGAAGGGAAACCATGGCAACGAAAAGAGAAAAGCTGACCTCCGACCTTGATGCTCGCTGATAGCTGGTTGATCATTTCTGTAAAATAGACTGCAGAGACCCAAAAGTGTAATAACAGAGGAGAGGAGGAGGAGAGATGAAGGAAAGGAGGATTCATGGGCAGGTGAAGGGTAAGGACGGAGGATAAAAGGAGACAGAAAGAAGAGGGTGAGGAGAGGAAGGATGAATGGAGAGGCAAGAGAGAAGAGAGAGACAATAGGAATGGATGTAAGAAAGAAAAGGAAGGATAACGGCGAGGAAGAGTTGAAAGGAATTAGCCACGCTCTACCGGGCCCTTTAATGTCCGTACTGTCCAATTTCAAGACGGGCTTTAGAAAAAAGGAGTGAGAGAGGGAGAGAAGGAGCGACTGCTGATCCCTCAGGCAGAGCGAACCCCCGATCCTCTGATGTCATTCCTGAAACACAACAGGAACAACAAGACGCTCCAGTTGAGGCGTGAGCGAGGGGTCGGAGGGGGCCGTCAAACCTTACCTGTCTCACAGCGCCGGCCTGTGAACCCTGACGGACAGACACAGGTGTTTGGAGACACGCAGCTTCCTCCGCTCCTGCATCCGTCCTCACAGAAGGCTGGAGAGAGAAGGAGATGGATCTGTTAAACTGGTCTTCGTATGCTGGACTCCACAGCAGGAGCATGAGGTTGATGGAGACATTAGAGTGTGGAAACACGGGCCGAGAACTTCTGTGTTTATGTTCTGGGTGTGGGGCGCCGTGGATAAAAGGATAAAGAGGAACCTGAAACGAGGTGAACGTGTCTAACCTGCATCAGCGTCAAACTGTCATCTGTGCTCTTCAATTTCATTCTGTCTAATTGAAAGCGATGTGAAATGTATTTTTTTAAGTGGTTATAATCCAGAGGGGTGAGGGGTTGAGGGAGGGAGACTGAAGCACTCTGGGTAGAAATATCTCACCAGAGTCACGCTAGCCTTTACAAAAAAGAGATGCAGCAGACAATATTATTAAAACACCAGAGGATGGATTCTCAAAACCGAAAAAAAAAGGATTTACACGGTCTGGTTCCGGCGGCTGCAGCTCAGTGGGTGGAGCACTCTTCTCCGGACCGGGAGGTCGGTGGTTCAAGCCCCACAGCAGTTTACATGAGCGGGACCCTGAACCCGAATACCCTCCCGCTGAGTAAATGTGTAAATAAAGGATACAGTACGTGATAATTTAGTTTCACAATAGTTTCAGTACAAAGTTAAACTGAAGTTTACGTCTGGAGATGTAAAGGGGGGCCGCTGATTTAGTCGTGTATCCTAACAGCACAGTTAAAAGTATAGTGTGTTAATATTCATATACCTACTAAATAAAGAGAATGAATAAATAATAAATGAACCTGATGTTTGGCTTAAGCCCCAGCTCTCCAAGTGGATTTGAACCCAGAACATACTAGTCCAGGTTCTACTAACCCTGATTTGGATGAAATTCTGGAAATTGAGATTTGGAGTTGTTAGGAATTTCTCAAATTGTACGAAGACTTTTGTAACCAACGCGTTTTTTTTTCTTTGAACCCAACACAAGTGGTGACGTGTCAGAGAGAGACATTTTGAAAACAGGGCGAAGGACTTCCTCTACAGGACTCCTCTCTCTTGTCATAATAGCTGCAGCATGGATGAGATGATTAGAAGATGCTTCGTGTTATCGATGGCCGACAGAACCTCTGCATCACTCAGGAGTCGACGCTCTCTTGTTAGAGTGAGCGCATTAAACTGCCCCCCCGCCTCTGCTGGAAGAGAGATGGCGATGCGGATTCCTGTGAATGATTCTGTGGACAGTGAGCCGAGGCTGGGATCCACGGCTGAGAAGATCCCACCAGAGGGGACGGAGCTGAGGAGAGCTGCCAGAGTGAGAGCTCTTCAACAAGAGGAAGAGCGATGGGAAGCTATGAGAAAGCGGCGTGAAGCTGGACTCGTAGGTGTCTAGAACGCCGTGGACAGTATTGGGGGTTTATTTAGCAGAGAGAATTGTGGGTAAGCGAGCAACTTTTGACCGTATAGAGTATTAACTTCAAAGCTAGAAGCTCTGACGGCTGTGAACCGCTCTTATTTGTCTATTCTTATTAGCCACAAACTGCCCTTTCAACTTTATGAATGCTTATTACTTATTATTTTTATTATTACGACGCATCATGTCACCATGGCAACTCAGACGCTTCGCCACTTCTCACAGGGGCGGTGAGAAAAGAAGGCGCTGACGTCAGCCGATCGAGACGTGACCCTGGCAAAATTTCTGACACGCCAGAAAACATTTGGATCCTCCAAACAATGTAGGTCGGCTGCTTATCGGCCGTCGTGACCCTGCGTACAGTGCACAACAAACGACAAAGGACTGATACCGTCAGACGGCCCGGCGGTCCTGAGGCTCATTTGCAAGTGTGAACCGGGCTGGAATGGTAGAGTTCAGGCCCGGCTTTAGTGTGAAAGATTCGGTGGGCAGTGTTCGGAGGGTGGGATGCGTGGCTGAGACGATCCCACCGAAGGAGAGGGAGCTGAAGGGAGCCGCAGAGTGAGAGCTCGCATTCCACAAAAGGACGAGCGAGAGTGGGGAAAGAAAGAAGGAGTAAGTCAAAGCCAGGAGGATTAAATGAAGAAGAGGGCAGACTTCAGAATTTAGTGAGCACATCAAAAGAAATGACTCGAGTGCGTCTGAGAGTCGATAACGCTTGAAAGATGAGTCTTAAAGGGCCGAAGGATCCATTTAAAGTCACCCGTTTGAGAGGGATGTTCGTCTGAGGATGGATGTGCGGCGGTCCGTCTGGGTTATGATCCCAAAGAAAGGTGATTTATCCGAGGAAACGATCGTCGCTCTGCCGCCTGGAAACAGGAGTAATAAATATACAAACGCATGCAGAGGTGCCATAAATAAGAACGCAGTCCGACGGCAGGAGCTATTAGAGCTACTCATTTGATTGGTTCCAGTGTTTTGAAGGTCTATCAGGCCCTGATTAGCAGCTTGATTGACTCTGTACTAATAAAGCTCACACTTAAAAATTAATTACACTTATATATACTCAATCTATCTCCAGCTCTAATTATCCTTTCAGCAGCGTCAGCATAACGCCGCCCGCCTGTCAGACTAATGACTTCCTCATTAACTCAGATTCAGAAGGAAACTCCGTTTGAGATCATTTTGCATAAATAAACACTGTTTTATAGTGTTTGGTTTATTTTAAGATATCCATTAGTATGAATCTGGTGGAACAATGACTAAACGTTCAATTTGAAACGATTTTCTATTTGTGCATTTAAGTGTAGCAGCAGCTCAAAAGAGGAAAAAAAACAAAAACCTTTAGTTGATGTAATGATCGTTTCTCAACCTGCAACCAACTCGTTCAGTTTTATGGAAGTTCAAGGGAAATTAAACGATCTTAGAAACAGTTTGAGTTTTCTCACCCAAAGTTTAGTTGTTAGCACTGATTTCTCACAGCGAGTAGGTTCTGGGCTATGATCCACCTGGAACCTTTCTTTGCACAGTTTAGATATTCTTCTAATCCTGTCCTTCCTCCTCACTCCCAGAGAACATCTGAACATCTTCATCTGTGCCTCCTGTCTTCTGCTCAGAACCAGAACCACCGTCTCTAAACCCTCCAGCAGAACTGCTCTCACCTCCATCTTGGAAACCTTTGCCTTCAGAGCTCATCCTTGATGCAGACCCTTCTCCATCGTGAACCCATCCATCACTCCTTCTGCTCACCTCACCTGTCATGGTGCTCTCATACATATCTGGTCTCTCTAACAAACTTCTCTGTCACTCCAGACCTCCTCATGCAATCCCTCAATTCCTCCCTCGCCACTCTCTCCTACACTTCCTCTAAATCCACAAAGACACAATGCAGCTCCTTCTGACCTTCTCCCTACTTCTCCATCCTCATTCTCGGTGCAAACATCTCAACTGTAGTTCTCTTCAGATGAGACGTTTGATGAAAATGTTGTTTTTCTTTCTCACATAGAATTGAGAAGACAGTGGAAAACATCCTAAGACAAAGTTAAAACGATGACAAGTACGAGATTGTACTCTTCTTTGTAGAAGTTCTTCTTTTCTTTTTCAGCACCTGATGTTTTCCATTGAAGCCACTGAAAGCTTTCATGTCCCCCGTGTCTAGAAATATCTCAAGCTTCGATTAACTCCCCACAGACTGACAGCAGCCCTTCTCCTTAATTCACCTTCCTCTCTTTGTTGTAGTCATTGTTTTTCTCTTCTCCATCTCTTTCCTCTCCCTCCACATTAGATGACCAGAACCCCCGTTATAGAAATACACCGCCTATGCTGAAGCTGCATGGAGGGGAGGGCCTCCTTCAATGGCGTCCCTTTGACCTCCAGGCTCAACTGAGCCTGTTGCTGTCTCCTGATTTCCTGAGACATGCCTATAACCACAGATTTGCTATTTCAGTTTCTCATTACGGGCCTAGATTGCTTTCCGGAGGGGAAATATTCCACTCTTGTGACGCGGCTAAGAGCCGTATTCACAGGCATTGTGTCCGAAAATACATTTCAGAATCGAGAGCAGAGAGGTCACCAAGGAACGCCAACAGACGCCTCAGAAACTCTCTTCCTGACGCAACGCTCCCATTAATCCGGGCTTTGGACCGACACTAGAAGTAGCACCAAGGACCTTGTCTAGAGGTCCACACTAGATTTCTGCCACGCCCTCTTCCGACAGGGATTTGAACCCCCAGTCTCCTGCACCAAAGTCGGTGGTGTTACCCTCTGAGCTACCCACAGAAACCTTCTCTGCACATGAAGGCTAAGTGAAGGTCTGTGACCTTTGACCCCTCAGCTACAACCTCCTATATTGTTGTGTTTCAAGCCTAATTTTAGTTTAGTGCTGCATAAGTTTAGACCCAGTTTAGTGGACGTTTGATTCGTACAGAGTTGAGTTGAAACTAAACAGCAACGCCTCTAAAGTCGTAGAGTGTAAACCCTGTAGAGAGAAGTTGGGGAGCTCAGAGATCCTGATGGAGTCTGGAGTGGAACCAGTTCTCGTTTGACAAGGAGTTAACTGCAACATCTTTATAGCGTGGTATTTCAGGTGAAACTGGTAAACACCAAAACCGGTTGTTCTAACGGGCGCTGGTATCCAGACGAGGGGCAGGAAGTACGATGAAACTGATCAAAATGACCTGAACACACAGTGAGAGGTTCTGAGGAACCGACGGGTATCTGTAAGTATAATAATGTACTGTTTCTTATTCCTCTCCATGTCTCCTTCTCACAAACCTGATCTCAGAGGGAAAAGGAGGCCTCCTTCTCCCTCCCTCCCTCCCTCTCTCTCCCTCTCTTCCTCTCTCTCCCTCTCCCTCCCTCTCTCTCCCTCTCTCCCTCTCTTCCTCTCTCTCCCTCACTCCCTCTCTCCCTCTCTCTCCCTCTCCCTGCCTCTCTCTCTCCCTCTCTCCCTCTCTTCCTCTCTCTCCCTCTCTCTCCCTCTCCCTCCCTCTCTCTCCCTCGCTGCAGTGGATCTGCAAACCATCTGTCGACTTTCCCTTGCTAATTAACGTACAACAGCCGGCTTAAAAGCAGACTTAGAGGTCCACTGTCGTCTTACAAGTTGGAGCTGCAGCGGGACAAAAACTGGGCTGATAAAACGTTAACCCAAACCCGTCCGCTCACACAAACGCCTCACTTTGTGATGCAGCGAGGTAAAGGTAGCTCACCCCTGGCTGTAATCTCTGTCGGGCATTTACCGAACATCACGGGTAATGACTGCACTTACAGAACAATAAGGATCTGGGCCAAGCTGTGGGGACGGATTAAAGACGTATTATGGAAGATTTTACGGCCGTGATAAATCTGCACAAGGTTGGAAGGGCGGTGGATCAATATCGCTGACACCACACTTAGTTTCAGCAGGTTTTTTCAGAGGTTTCACACTGCAGAGGGAACCTCCACACATCTCAAACGGCTCAAGGATTGGGCCGGGCATGCTGCCAATGGGCCGCCAGTACTTAGACCACTGTGGGTTTCTAAAGGCCTGGAAGCGTTACGGGTTCGGTTTGTTTCTTCTGGTTTAAACGACCTAAAGAAGATTTCTTACCCTCACATTGCCAGAGGAAGAGAGCGACTTTCTTAAGCCTCGCAGAACTCCTTCACAATCGTCAGGCAGATGCCAACTCTGAGTTAATAGCTGTCGACACAAGTGTGATGACTTTATTTTTCAGTTTAATTAGTTTTGGGTACTTTAAGGATTTCACTCAAACTTTTCTGCTTGTCTTATTTTCTTTTTAATGGATTTTCAGAGGGGGCTCTAAGTTTAGTAGTTTGTGATAAGGTTTGAGAGGCTGTCGAAAAATATCTAGAGGCTTAAGATTATTGTATTTCAGGAAAATTATTGCACCTGTCCAATATCAATCCTGACGTTAGAGGACAGTTCAATCTCCCTCTGCCCTCTCGAAATGGGATAAATGTCTGAATGAATCAATACTTCAGGTTCTGAGTCCATGGAACCACGTCTTTTAACAAAATGTCCAGAACGTTTGGAAGAAAAACAGCCTCACAGCATCAGAGATCCACCACCAGACTTCACAGTGGGTATGAGGGGCTTTTCTGTATGGCTTTCTTTCTTGTTAGACCAAACCCATCTGAGATGTTTGTTGCCAAAAAGCTCTACTTCGGTCTCATCTGACCTCTGACCTTGTTCCAGTGAAAGTCCCAGTGGTGTTTGTCAAACTGTAGCAGCGTTAGCTTGTGTGTGGACGACAGCAGAGGCTTTTTTCTTGCTACCCTCCCAAACAGCTGGTGTTGGTGTCGGCGCCATCTGATGGTGGTTAGGGAGACTTTCTGACCCCAAGATTCAACTGACCT
>VRLP01006587.1:0-27429 GCA_009660295.1 Lophius piscatorius | reverse complement strand
AACATGCATTAATCCAGAAACATGCATTAATCCAGAAACATGCATTAATCCAGAAACATGCATTAATCCAGAAACATGCATTATTCCAGTAACATGCATTAATCCAGAAACATGCATTATTCCAGTAACATGCATTAATCCAGTAACATGCATTAAAGTGAGTGGGGTGTATAAAGGGGGACAGTGAGTGAGGAAGAGAGAAAAGCTCAGTGCATCATGGGAGATCCCCCAGCAGTCTAAACCTATAGCAGCATAGCTAAGAGCTAGCTTATGCCAGCCTTAATTATAAACTTTATCATAAAGGAAATAAATGTAGAGAGGGTCTCTACCCCCCGAACCAAGATTGGGAGATGGTTCCACAGGAGAGGAGCCTGATAGCTGAAAGCTCTGGCTCCCATTCTACTTCTGGAGGCTACTACAAGTAACCCTGCATGCTGGGAGCGCAGAGTTCTGGGCCTGGAAGTAACAAATGCATGAACTAACTTTTCTGCATGTTTTTGTGACAGAATGTTCCGTATTTTAGAAATATTACACAAATGAAAAAAGGCAGTCCTAGAAATCTGTTTTATGTGGGGGTCAAAGGTCATATCCTGATCAAAGATAACTCCCAGGTACCTCACAGTGGTGCTGGAGGCCAAGGTCATACCATCCAGAGTAGATATATCATCAGGTAAATTGTTTCTAAGGTGTTTGGGTCCCAACACAATAACTTCACTTTTATCTGAATTTAATAATAAGAAGTTTCACGTCATCCAAGTCTTAATGTCTTTGAGACACACCTCTAAGGAGACAGGTTCTAGTTGGGATTGGGTCTAGGAGACAGGTTCTAGTTGGGATTGGGTCTAGGAGACAGGTTCTAGTTGGGATAGGGTCTAGGAGACAGGTTCTAGTTGGGATTGGGTCTAGGAGACAGGTTCTAGTTGGGATAGGGTCGAGGAGACAGGTTCTAGTTGGGATTGGGTCTAGGAGACAGGTTGTTGTTTTGGATAAGGAAATAAGGGAAATTAATTGTTTTAATAAGACTTTCAGTAGGACTAAAGCGGTCTAGATCTGCTCCAGGTCTATCTGTTGTTTCCAAGCACATAGTCCTGGGGTGTAAACTAGAACCAATGAAGGCTGGAGGTTATGGATCTTGTCCCTAATACTTCTAATTTTGTCATTAAAAAAACTAATGAGGTAATCGCTACTAAGGTTTAAACCATGGAGCTGCTCTCCTCTTCTTTTTTAGGGGGGCGATAGAGTCCAGAGTTAATCTCAGTGAGTTAGCAGCCCTATCCACGAAATAATCAATTTGCCCAGGACTATTGCCAACCCAGCTCTCCACCGATTTTCATTGTATGTTAAACTTCAGCTTGTATCTCCAGCTCATACCTGCCTGATGAACTTTTCCCAGACCACCATCTGTTTTTTCCAGCCGGGACCTTTTCCCTCATCCACCACTGACTGTCTGTCCTCCGTTCCAGTTAGACAATTTCTCTCTTTACCTCCACTATGTCTCTTACCGGACATCATTTTTATTTAACTCGCCTTGTTTTTCGGTCTATCACGCAAACCCCGATCTTATCCTCCGTGGTCCCATTCCTCACATGTTCAGGAATAAGAGGCTTTTGGTTGAATATTAAAGGTTAATGTCCTGCTTGTCAAACGAGAACCAATTAACCGACGAGGATGAGGAATGGATTCACGTCGATGTCATGGCATGTTGGAGAGTTCAGATGAGTTCGTACGAGGATCAGTCACTGAGGGGACGTTCTTCACAATGGGGTCGGGAGGGGACTGATGCGTTTTAAAATTTAAAATTGGAAAATGAAAACTTGTTCATACGTTCGGAGGATCGGACCAAAAGTTTGAAAAATAAGTCAACTTGCATTAAAATAAGAAGTTAGGGTAAAGATATAAACTGAATATTAAGATATACAGGTTAGAGCTCAAGATCTCGGGACAAAGGCTTCCTTTCCTGCGAGGTCACATTTTTGACTGATACTGATTATCGTTATGCAGCATGAGACACTTTTTCTCCTGTCCGGATTAAACCTTTGAGAATTACAATGTCGGTCGCCTGTTATCACGACTTGTGATCTTTTACGACCCGGTGTTTACGGTTAACCCCTCATCTAATCGGAAACAGCTTTCTGACAAGCGCAGATGATCCAGACTCCGGTTCTGCTACGATGAACTGGGCGCCCACCGCCAACAAGCGCCCTGAAGAAGCCCCTGACCCCAAATACGATGGCGTTTACTTCAGAATACCAGCGACTCATAACTCTCAGATCGTTTTTCTAGTGTCTACCAAAACTTGTGAGTCGATGCTGATTTAAATAAATTGATCAGGGGTTCATTTCTGGTCTTGGATTAACCACGGACTCTTGTGACACTGAACAAAAGGCGCTCACATAGTAATCCAGTGAAGTGTGTCCAAGGAAGTGGCCATCACGAGTTTTACTTTTCCCGCCGAGGAGACACTTTCAGACAAACTTCAGTGAAATGAAACATTAATATACTGATTGAAGGTGAGGGTGAAAGGTCTCACACAGCTGCCGTGGGTGAAAGCAGGAATCTTAAGTCGCCTTGACGACCATCAAGCCCATTCGATGTTCTGTCTGCCACTATTGGGGGTCTATGGGGTTTTAAGATCGGGAACTGGTGGGGTGTGACAAGGTACAAATACTTACGTAGAGTTTTCAGTATTTTCAAAACAGAGTTGTTGCTTTAGGCGATTTATTCATTTAAAAAAATAAAACTGTTTTTTGAAAATCATTAGAAAAAAAAAACCCTAATGTGTGTTTGACGTGTTTATATTTTACCAGTCAACAGATATCGACTTTGTACTTTTATATAAAATTTAGCTTTGAAACATTTTTACTTTTATATCAAAGCCATCTTCTATTACACCTTTTTTTTAAAAAACTTTTAAAACATCACTTTTTACTTGATCACTTTTTAACTGGTATCTTTTACTCGTATTTATTTCTTTTTTTCATGTATTTACTACCTTTTACTCAGCACGTTTTTTTTCACATTTACACTTTTTTACTTTTACACTTTTTTACTTTTACCCTGGTAACTTTTAAATAAAATTGTATTTTTACTTCAAACTTCTACTTTTCTACTTTTTTACTCTTTATACTATTATTTTCACTTCTTTCTTTTCATACTCATACCCTATATATATATAAACACATATATATATGTATATATTTTTATTTATGTGTGTATATACAGTATATTATATATATATACGTATATATGTGTGCATATGTATACACAGTATATATATATCTATATTTGTCTGCAGGAGGAAGTTGGAGAAAACGAGGTGAGCATGGGGAGAACATGCAAACTCCACACAAAGAGGTCAGAGGTCACCAGGTAGATTTGAGCTTCCTGCTTCCCTCTCTTCTTCGTATTTATGGCTCTATGTATGAAAACACTGGACAACATCACCACAAAGAAGCCGGTTGTCATCGTCCGTGTTTTCTATCTTTGAAGTCGTGGTGTAGGATGGAACAATCGATTTTTGTGCCTGGATTCAAAAGTTTTCTCTTTTTTTTTTGACGGAGATGCTGTAGACGTTCTTTCTCGCAGGTGGTGTCTGATTGGATTCGACACGGTTCTGCCTGGACTGAAAAGACTCTTTGTGTCCTCTCACAGATCCCGACCGTGTTGTGGCGAGTCTTTCACATGACAAAAGTAAGGCTGTGAGAATATTTTCTTCCTGAGGAGGCGGACCTTGGTGCCGTTCTGGATTCCCATTAGCTCAGAGGACTGTCAGTCAGAGGACGGACGGATAAACGGAGAGGGTTTGCGTCAGGAAGGTCATCTAAGATAAAATCTATCCCAAATCCAGGGGGTGAACAGGTACCGTCACTGGTAGAGTTAGCCAGCAGGGTACCGACCCATGGGTGGGAACAGGTGATCCGCTGTGGCGACCCCGAAAGGAAGCGGCCGAAAGACGATGAAGAAGAAGAAGAAGAAGAAGAAGGCTGTCAGTCAGAGGACTTGTGTCTAATTCCAATGTTGAGTAGATGCTCAATGAAAAGAATTGATCAGGAGTCCATTTAGAGGCTCTGACACACCGTGGATTCTTGTGACACTGTGACAATCGGAACAAAAGGAGCTCACACAGTAATCCACACCCCCGCGTCCAAAGGAGCTGTCATCACGAGGATTCAGAGCGGCCGCTTCAGTCGGCCCCCGCTGAATTACCCGATCCATATTCTGACTGTGGTGAAGGGAGAGGAGGGTCAAGGTGGACGAGGTAAAGGTGTCACGTCCTCCACTCAACACTTCTTTTAAGAAACAAATATATCAAACACCGTAACCAGCAGAGATTATTGGCTGTTTGAAGAGCAGCCATTTTGTGCCTTCTAAATTTAGAGCTGTTGATTTATTCATTGGGTTTCCTCATGATTTGATACGAGCTCCGACCACGAGCCGTGACCAAGTGTTGGAAAAGTCTCTTCAGGACACCAAGACCGTAGTAGCGACGAAAACAAACAGAGTCAGAGGCAGAAATACGAAATACTTGTTTCCTTTGTTTTTCTCCTTACGGCTCGGAACGTTTCAATTTGATTGACACCTGCGTATTTGAAGGCATCAAAAACAGCAAGTGATTTTCTTTCTTAACTTTTTTCAGCGTTTTTATAGGGGAGGTTAGATTATAACAGGCAGGAGTGGTTTTAGCTTGTGCGGCGCCCCGGGCCAACCTGCATGAGCGATAAGAAACCGATCTACAACGTCCGCAATCAGATTTTTTTACACCTCTTACACCTGAATGTTACATTAATGGAGGATTCAATGATGTACTGGGTTTCTTTGATTTTTCTCCTACAATGAGCTGCAGATCAGAAATGATCATATATATCAGCGAAAGCCTCAAGATTGTTAAAAGGATTCATTTCCATAAACACTCTCTATACACGTCATCCATTCAGAAGAAACCAGAAAGAGAGTCGGGATTACGACACGACAGGTAGTGAGAGTTGGTTTGAGATTTCTCCATCACGTGACTCGGCCCTGTGATGGAGAAATCCATCTTCCATCTTCAAAATCCTTTCCATGAGGGGAAGCTGTTGTTTCACATCCTTTCAATCAAAGATCCTTTTCTCTGGGATTTTGGCATGATTGTCAAATAAGAGCTAAGAGCCTCACTCCCAAACCCTTTACAAGGACCATAAACGCAATTAAACCATCTCATACAGAGTGATGTGTTTACTTTCAGTTGTAAAATTCTTTCGCTCTTCTTGGAACTCGATTCCCCGGCGTCGCGATAAGCGTGTGCCGGCAAATTTCCAAAGTCGTTTTCTGCCACTAATTGATCAATTTGTCAGTTTTGTTGTTTATTTCATTATAACGTGATGGAGAAATGATCAGAAATGTTGCGGCGGTTTCTCAGTTTCGATGCGTATTTTTAGTTTAGCTTCCCTGAGCGACTCAATTTGAGAAACACAACCGCGATAACCACACTCTACGAAAATAAAACCTGACATTCACTTCACTAAATAACGTCAGCCAGAACCTTGAAACTAGATTGAATATATTAGAAAATAAGTCACCATAAGTGCTCAAACACAGACAGTGGCGGAAAGTCTTAGCTAGCAAGGCGTTGGCTGCTAGCTAAGACGGTAGGCGGGTTTACATGGACAACCTTTATTCTGAATAGACTCCTTTGCAAGGAGGTAGTCTAAGTCCTTTCATGAAAGTCTTTCCGATAGAAAGTCGTCGCATGTAAGCGATGTTTCGGAAAGCTCTCAGTTTGAGTTGTATCTGCGCATGAGCAGCGTCGTGGCGTAATGCTTCGGCGGACATTCGTTGGCTTGTTGTGTCGTACGACAGCAGGATGGATCTGCAGAGTCAGTGTGAAGGTACTTGCTGAACACAATTATCTAATCCCCAAAAAGCTTTATTATCACCTTAATGCACGGGATTACTAACGCTTACTCCTAACTAGTTGTCAGCTCCCAGAGGCTCTCTTCTTCTGTGGTTGACTTTACACAACATGCTACGCAAGCGGCACTAATCGCCTACTCATGAATGAAATGTGACTCTGAATTGGCCCGGGGGTGTGAACGCGAGTGCCATTGGTTGTTGGTCTTCAACCGCAATGAACAGGCGTCTTGTCCGAAAGCACGAGACGCTTTACAGACGGATCTTTTATGACAGAGACGATCCTGGCGCCCCTCAGGTGCAGATCTCATCCTGGGATCTGGGACAGACCACTATCTCGCAGCCTTCAGACAGAGAGTCTGTTAGTCAGACAGAAGATGAGGGGAAATATTCGTTCTATTTCCCTATCGTACATAAGATCAGTATTACTGATTACAGATTACCGTTGCTGTTTTTCATGGCATGACACAGAACATTATTCCGACTTATTCCTATTACTGTGACCACCGTAAACAAAGTGAAGAGGAGGATCTACGCAGGAATATGTCCATCCGTCTGGGTGTCTCATTTATTTTCTGGAGCAAAAACTCCCAATTTTTTTTTACATATATCTTTCTACAGAGGGAATTTTACATTTATTCTGATTCCATAGTCAAAAGTTGGGGATTTTTTGAGGCAAAAATGAAAAGCTGTTTGATATTTTCTCAACAAACTTTATGCGACATCTTCCAGGGAGAGGTGCCGTTTGATATTGTGGGCATTCTAAGGAATTAGCATCGGATTTCTTTTTCTTTTTTTCTTTCTTTATCTCAGATTGCAATCATCAGAGAGAACGTAAATAACTTCTACATTGTGTTCATCAATGACACGCACTTGTGATGGAGTATTTCACGGTTATTATCTACATTAAATGTGGATAAAAGTGATTCACATCGATGGAAAAGTTCAAAATAAAATACATACTTTATAACACCAACTCATCAGGTAGGTATAAATATGCAACGTTCAGATTTGTATCAAGTACTCAAAAACTACCTTTGAGTTAAAGTACAGATCATTAGACAGTTACTTGCATATAATGCCATTGGTTTCGTACTGAAACAACAAAAGTTTTTATTCTTTTTAAATAAATGTACTTAAATATTGAAAACAAAGCACAAGCAAAAAAACACAAGCGGTCAGAATTTGGGGAATGTTTTATTTTTTAAGTTTAAGACACATCCTTCTGAACTAAACTAAAGCTAATTCTGCTATTCGTGCCTGGTCTTTGAGATTATTATGAACAAGTAATGCTTCTATAGACACAGTTCAATTCTCTTAACGAAAAATGCTCAAAAGAAGCTCAAACTAGCCAGTAAAATATGAACTATTAGACTAAAACATAATGTATATGAGAAGTAGATCCGTTGAATAAAAGTGCACATTTAATATATTATATTGTTTAGTAGATTTCTCTTGTTAAATGGAAATTCTGTCCCTGGACTGCTGTGTGGAAAAAAAACTGTGTCCTTCATCAAATCCATTCGAGGTAATTAAAACTTTAAAAACTTCTTCCTGGGGGAAAAAATTCCACCAATGGTTTTGATGATAAAAACCAAAAATAAAATAGAGAATGAAATATGATCTATTACAGTAAAATATGATGGACTAAATTGGACCAAAGTTAGGAAATGATATCTGGAAACGGTGTTTCTCTACAAAAAAACCAAAAGCTTCTCTCTGGTGAGTAAAATGGAAATATTCATATTATATAAATATTTACTTGTATTACACTGTCAAGAATAGTTATATAAGTTATTTTAGAGTTTAATATAACATTAAATAGGTCAACAATGGCCCCTTTGATAAAAACTTTTCCAGCAGGAGTAGAAGCGGGTAAATCTGTGTGGATGTAAAACCTGACTTGTCCACAAGATGGCAGTAGATCCAAAGGTAAGATGACTCAGTCATGGCCTTTACACCGAAATAGTCTTAAACCATTAAGGTCACTACATCTCACAGCAGAGAAAGATTATCTGACAATAATCCTTCATGGAGACCTCTGGATTTAATCAATGTAGATCCTGAACGAAGGACGCCATTCATAAAAACACTTGTGTGTATCCTGTGACACCTGCTAAATCAATTATACTGGAATTCAGACGGAATAAACTAATATTGTCCTCATGAATTGGATGTAAACATAAACTTAAAAGTTTGTTCAAGTCAATTTAACTTACAGTTTCTGGATTTTACTTTCAGATCATAATTTTTTTTTAAAATTGATACTAGATGATGATGAGGGAAAAACTTCAACATGAAGAAACATACCAGCAGACTTCCCAGCATGCATTACCGCAGAGTTTAAACTGAAATTCAAAGCATATATATATAATTATATATATAAGAAGATGAAGATTGGTGTCAAATTTAGCATCCCTGCATGTAAAAAGATAACTGGTCCATATATCAGATAACAGGAGCAGCTGCCGCCACAAGTTCTTGTTTTGTGATGAAGAACTGATGAAGGGGAAGATTTTAATTAAGATGATCAATTATTCAACCAAACTTAAACCTTTAAAGCAGCAGTTGAACTCTTTTGGCTGCCTAAATCGCTGCCTTTGTTACACCGAGGTTGTTGTTGGTTCCAGTCAGAACAAGAGTCCAGTATAGTATAGTACAGTATATTTGGGTACAAGGTCAAGAGGTGACACGCCGAGTGCCCCCACCACCACCCGCGCTCTCCACCCGCGCTGGGGGAGACAAGTTTGCGAGGCCAAAACCAAGAGAAGCTGAAGAGAAGCTAGTTGTCTAACAGAAGTACAGAGGGGTGTCACAAGAGACAAAAGCTCACACATCCAGTTAGACTGAGGAGATACAAAGAGGAGACAGAGCTAGTCTGTTCGCCGGCACGCAAGAACAGAACCAACCCAAAGCTGAGACGGAGCAATACTGCAAGGCCTTATGGGAGAATATGGTGGTTACACAACACCGATGCCAAGTGGTTGGTAGACCTTAGAGGAGACCACACCAACCTCCCAGAACAAGAACATCGCCGAGGCAGACATCCGAGAACGAGTTTCAGACATGAAGAGCTGGACAGAACCAACACCTAACATGATCCACACCTGGCTGAAGGAGCTGATAGTTCTCCATCATCGCCGGGCAACAAAAATCACCGAACAGCTAACAACAGGTTCTCCCCGAGCGACATGGAAGGTCCTCTCAGGTATCATAGCAGCTAAGCTAGGCACATGAGTCGGTTCTTCTGCTGGATCATCTTGAGGAGTGGATTTGGATGCAGGTTCCGAAGCGTTGTGACCATCAGACTCCTCCTACTCATGACTGATATCAAGCTGTTCACAACTAGACGTCGACTCAGTGATCAGTCTGACAGGATCTAGAGACTTTAGGACGTCATGTGATTCTGGAAAAGTGTTGCCATGTGCTGACAAGGAGAGGGATGGTGGTCGGAACTACCAGAAGGTAGGATTGGGAACATAAACGACTACATGGACCCGGGTATCCCGCAGACCAATGGAAACAATGATTATGAGTGTCAACCGCCAGGGGCTGAAGGAACAGCTAGGAGAGTTTCGGAAAGGGGCCCAAGTGGTGATTGGAGCATCAGGAAGCTGTGACCCCCCAAACTAGAAGAATGGTCCCAGCAGATTCCAGGTCCAACAGGAACAACTAGGAAGTCCACAGGCCCCGGTAGAGGACACAAGGTTGACACATACCCAGTGAGGGGAACATTTATAGATATTTCCCATCACTACTGATATCTGATTAATGGACCAAGAACTTAAGAGGGACACTAATTCGGTTATTTGTACATATTATATAGCAATTCTTCTCTGAAAAGTATATAACGATGATCAAATTATATGCAATTTTACCACGGATCGAAAACAAATTCCTGTATAATTCTTCAATATGGACAAAGAACAATAGGAACCCCCCGTCCCCTCGCTTACTCCATCGGGATCAAAGCCCATCAAATCTCTGAGCCCAGAGGGTTTTCAGTGCTACAAACAGCGCTGACGTAGGACCTGCATGGAAACAACTGCACCTATTATGTCGATTCATATCATTTTGGATCATAGCCCATGGACTAATTAAACTCAAGAGTGCATTCAGGACTGCATTCGCCACGGGCGCGCCGCTCGCCTCGAGACAACCGCCTCTTGTTTTGATGGACGTCAGTTGGGAATGAAGCCTTTCAACTCACTCACCCCGGCGTTCGCTCTCATTCCCTGACCCTTCTTGTCGTTCACATTCTTGCCACTGATCTTTAACTGTGTTTGCGGGTCGTTGGTTCAATGGGTCATAGTTGAACAAGTCAAAGATGTGACAGGCGCCCGATGCTGCATCGATTACCGATTGTTCGGTTTGCATCGATCATGACATCTCCCACCGGTTTCCTTCAGTTTTGATCACAATGTTTTCTGTTTCACCAACAAACATCATTAAGAAACTATGAAAAGGGAATTCTGAAGATGTAAAAGAGCCTTCTGCAGCACTTTTCCTTCTGCGGCTCAATTCCACGTCTGCCCCTTGTGGAGTTTGAGGTTCTCACCGTCTTTCCTTGGGTTCCTTCCATCTACCTCCCACGGTCCAAAAAAAATCCAAGTGAAATGATGATTCTAAAAAGCTTTTAAGTGTGAATGTTGTTTGTCTCTATGTGATGAACTGCCAACTTTACCTTACCTCTCACCCAATGTCAGCTGGGATGGGCTCCAGCCCCCCACCATGATCCTGGGATGAGCACTTACAGGAAATGGATGGATGGAAAACCGGGTTCTAGGAATGTTTCTTAACAAATTTATATCGTTTTTTTGTACGAAAAGAAAATATAAAAAACTAAAGAAAGGGAATAAAAGGTTAAACAGATAATAAACAAATCAGGACATTTTTAAGCCCATTATAAACAACAAGGAGCAACTTTTTCAGAGCAAAACAGGCAACGTTGAGCAGGAGGATGAAAAAAAAAGGGCCTTCAAAATAAAACCAGAGAACAGAAATAGAATGAACCAAGAAAGGACTGAACAATGAAGACAGTCATGACTCGTATGCTGGGAACACGGCTGGGTCTTCTGCAGTGAGTTTGAGTTTGAGTGGAGGTTTGCAGACGCAGTGATGATCTATACTAGTTATCCTTGCAGGCAAGGCTGCAGCTTTAACAACAGAGCATCTATATACTTTCACAGGAAACGGGCAGAAGCCCAGAAGCAGGAGTTTGCAGCTGATTGGAGCCCCGTGGCCGACAGAGATATATTCCGGCCGCGTGAGAGAGTGTTTGTGTGTCAGCAGTGGTTTCGGTTAACGAACTGTTCCGGCGCGAGGGGAAGGAAGCCGGTAGGGCGTCTGTGGAGTGTGTGTGTTCGTTTGTGTCACTTACAAGTGTGAAAAATGAGGGCGTGTTTGTTCTGAGCAGGGATGTGAGATTATCTATGTACGAGCGGGACGAACATCAGGTGACGGCAGCTGTGTGTGTGTGTGTGTGTGTGTGTGTGTGTGTGTGTGTGTGTGTGTGTGTGTGTGTGTGTGTGTGTGTGTGTGTGTCAGAGGGTGCATCAGTAAGCGAATGTTTGCCCCATATTAGGTGAATGCGTTAAAGCAAAGGTCACCAGCAGACGTACCAGATGTCAAATCTGGGCTGTGAGAGAATGTGACATAATGTGACATAATGTGACATAATGTGACATAATGTGACGAAAACTCATCATTAGAAGGATCGGCGAGATTATTATCATTCTTATTAGTATTATTGATAGGGAAGTGAAAATTTGCCCTTTGACCCTTTAGCTGCTGAAGTCTATGTCTGACAAATGAGGGCAGGCCGTTCCGTCTGAAGGAGGCGACATAGTGGAATGTCATGACCTGGTAAGCATGTGATGGTCCTGCTGGATCTGAATCTTCTCTATCATATCAGATCTGTTTGTAGTAAAGCCATATATTTAAGTGAGACAACCTGAGACTCCTGGAAGTTCAATGCTTTTTCCTCAAATGGTCAAAAAGACCCTTCAATTAATAATATTATTATGATTATGAGTTGGCTGTGTGTTAATTCTTACATTTGCGTATGTTCACCATGAATCATTCATCTCAAAAGAAGGGATAAATAAAAATAATCAAGCGTTTCCTGTGTTTTACATTTGTATCTATTATCTCCCACTTTTTTTATTAGATTTTTGATGATTTCGTTAAAGAATATATTGAAAATCTCTCCTCTGGATTTCTTCCCAGCCCCGGAAACAAAGTCCTGTGATAATGGAATGATCAATAAAGTGGACCCCCAGACCCACAGACCCACTTAGGTGTGAGATGACTGTGACAGATTACTGTGTGTGTTGGAGCTTTGGTCAACACAAATGTCCCGAGGCCTGGTGAAGTTGGACCGACCCAGTTCAGATGGATGCTTAAAGCGTTTAGCGGACGTTAGCTTACACTGGATATAATGAATGAAACAGTTTGAAATCCATTTCAATTCCTATTTTCTCGATAGTTAGGCTACAAAAAAAAAGACGGATACGGGTGACTAATAATATATTATATTGATATAATAGGAAAAGAACTGTAAATGTGTAAGACACAGAATCTAAGAATAAATGGATCATTCTGACCCATCGGCCTTGGAGAAGATGACGTTTGATTGACAGTCTGAGGTGTTCAGTGGGGGCGCTCTGTCAGCGACAACACTCTCCAACCGTTGTTATGAAGAAGTAAGGCGGTGTCACACAGTAGAGCAGCAGTGAGTTATTCAATGACGACGCTGAGCTACGAAAGGAGGCGGGAAAATACCATCTTTTATCTGAAAATCAGATTATTTTAATACTCTGGTCTGATCATTCTTCATTCTTCTCCCAGTCCTTAACGCTGATAACGGCGTATCTCGTCACAGTAGGGCGTGTCTCACTGTCTGTTCTCTGTATTTGTCTCCCTCTTCAGTCCAAAGCCTCATTTAATTGTTGTAGTCAAAGATCCAGGATTTTGAATTCCATTTTTTTTGTGTTTTTTTTTACTCATTTCCTGTGTAAGGCGTTTATTTATCCTTTTGTAAATTTCTGCTTTAAGTGATTTAATATTTATTTAAAGTAAAAATTAGAGGTTAAAATATGCCACATATGTTACCTTTTTTATATTTATTCATAACGTTTTGAGTTGTTTTACTTGTGTAAAACTACATCATATCTGTTAGGTCACATCCTGTTGATTCGCAAGCTCCGCCCATTTTGTCATCTGCATTGTTGGTGACTTGTCTGAACATTTAAATTGTATTTTAAATAGTATTTTGTCGGATTGTTAAATAAACCCATGATCCTGCCTCCACAATACTGAAATGGAACTTTAACACCAACGTTGAACCACCTCCTGCTATAAAACCCTTTTTTTTATATCCATCCCTCCAGCTCTCACTCTCTCATTTATTCTCTCTATTTTTTCTGAATCATATTTTATTCTGATGACAACATGCTTTCCCCCCCCTCTCCATGCTCATTCTCATTCCCCCCCCCCAGCTGTTGTTTTCCTGAATGAGCTCTGGAGCCATGCTATGACCTCATCATTGGCTCAGCGGCGCCCCCCCCCCCGCACCAGCCAGGAAGCGATACCGTTGCTGTGATATAAGGCAACCTGAAACATCCAGCATCCTGCAGGCACTCGTGCACGCACACGAAAAATCCACATGCACCCGCTGCATCCCTGCGCTTTCAGGATTACAGCACCTAATCTGCACGGCAACAGCCCCCACGCTGCTGCAATGCCAAGTCGACGGGCGATAGGAAAAGGAAAGGTAAAAAAAAAAAAACATACAGGAAATGCCGGGAGAGGAAGTATAAGGAAGAGAAGCTGCAGACATAAAACCAGAGAGACCCGGAGACGGAGGTTCTGAGGGCAGCAGAGAGACGGAGGCAAGATTAAGAATGGCTGCTTATTCATTCACAATTTCCTGTTCATTCAGATCGCCTCTCCGCCCAGCTGACTGTTACGTAAGCCAGACAGAGGGGATGAAGAAGGGGATGGAGGGGAAGAGCGACAGGAGATGAGGTCGGGGGAGGGAGGGAGGAGATATGAGAGAAAGAGAAAGAAGAATAGGCGACTGAGCAGTAAGAGACCTGCTGTAATAATCCATTACTGAGTGACCCGCCCCCTCCTCTATCAGAATATGACACATGAAGAACTATGGGGACTGGAATCGGGGACTTCACGTTGGTTCCAGAGCTGCAGGGAGACGCTGCTGCACACAGTAGCGACAATGGTGCAATAATGAAGGAATCCCAGTGAATCTGAGTGATTGTGTTTCACCAGAACAAACAGCACAAAGGAATTTATCTCACCCAGGGGCTGATCAACGACGAGAGCAGAGTGCATTAAGGGCGAGGCACCAGCCTGGCACTCAGGTAAAAGGTCATGCAGCAGCAGGAAATCACGAGCAGCCCATTCTCCCTCCCAGCATGCCGACTATGGCAGCCTGATTAGTGGCTCTGCGTTCCCAGAGACTGGGTCCCAACCCACATATGGGTCACAGAGGATTTTAGTTGGGTCTCTAAATATGTTTGCTGAACGTCTTCTACAGTCTTCAGATTTACATCGGGTGTGAATGTAAATGTGGCAAGAGCTGCAAGAGTGAAAGATGCTTAAAGATAAAGAACTAAGCCATTTAAGAAAACGGACCTATCCGGGTTCACCTGCTCCACAACTCTGACCTTTTGCAGCACAACCACATCGGCATAGATACCTGCGTCAGAGACAATATTGCAGGTAGTAACAGATGTGATTCGGACATGTATGTTAATAGCAGTCGTAAAGGCAGAACATGGTTGTGACTTTTGATTATTTGTATATTCTTATAGTATTATTAGTATAAGTCATAGTTTGGGACAGGAATAAACTGCGTACCAGAACTACACTATACACGGTACTTTCACAGATCTGGACAATTTAAGCAGATCGGTCCCAATTCTCCACCCTGGGAAAACATCGGCGTCATTCGCTAATGAATGACGCTCATTCAATCACTTCTTCAATCTTCTTCAATCACTCAACAAAATCAGACATGGAACCAGGAAATTGGTACTAAATCCTATCCTTGGAATTTGGATGGAAGTACGCCGACTCATGAACTCATCTTCCTTCTTGTGTGATCATTAGCATCAGACAGAATATCCATCCGTCTACAGTAAAAAGAAGCTAGTGTCTCATCTAATGCCGACCTCTTTCCCAACAATGAAGAGACATGAAATGGTAGGAGAGCTGAAGCGTGGGGAGGGGATTGAAATAGAAAAACAAGCGATGGGAATGAATCACGATCTGATGACTAATGTCTTACATAACCCATTCTGAGCCCAACCCAGCCTAACCCGGTTGAGAATGTTTCGTAAGCCTCCCACCTTCCTCAAAACCCTGTCCTGCAGACAGACTCTGACTCTTCGGGGAGTTCTGATCGAAGTCCTGTGAAGCAGGTACAAGGTAGCAAGGACCCCCTTTGGAGTCCGGTTACCGGTGGTGATGGCCGCTGACCCTGCTGAGACTGATGAATGAGGAAGTTGAAGGTACTAGAGGAATGACGGTGAGTTTGAAAGGGAATAGTCTTCACCAGATCCTCATATGATATGAACTTTAGGAAGGTACAGGAAGGTGGAGTCCTCTGTGAAAGCAGAAGAAGCTCCTATGCGATGATGAAGAGGCGATCTGGCCTGAAAGGAATGCCGGACACTCCCAAAGGCTCGACATCCCCTCCGACCTGTCCACCAGGATACCATGACGATTTGTAGAATATATGGACTATAGTTAGGTTGAACTGCAATATCAAACCCAACAGCAACTATAACCTCTTGAGCAAAGCGGTACTGCTCTTAAGAACGAGTTCCAAATTCAGAAAGGGAAGAAAACCTACAAATATATCTCTCCTAGAGTTGATTGAAAAAGAAAAAGAAAAAGGACCTTGCTCTCCATAAAATCCTTCCCATCTTTCAGATGAATACATCTCTTGTCAGATCTCGTCTCTATGATCGACCACAAGTGTTCAAGGACTTGAAAGTGTGTGTGGATTAACGTGGCATACAGGTGTCAGTACTTACTACATACCCGCCTACTCAGCTTCTTTCACCAGATTTCACTTGGAGCGACAGACGCGGTGAGAAAAACATCGTTATTTTCGGCAGGTCAAGGCCTCCCTCCGGCTTTCACGCATTGTAACTTTTCACGAGCCTTTGGCCAGGAGAGTTCTAACTGGACGAACCTCTCTATCAATGCCCCCTCCCTTTTTTCATTTAATACATACATCCAAACTGTGCTTATTATTTTTCTCAGCATGAAATAGATCCGCCGTCAGAAGTGGTTAAAAGCAACAACAAAATAAACAATAAAAACTTGACAATAATGAGCAAATACAGATGTTTCCCTTTAACATTACATTTTTAAAAATTCTCCTTTTGAAGTAAGAACCCCCACAAATAATACTGTTTAACTTTAAATGACCATATCCGAGGAAAAGTCGGGGAAACACTGCCGCCGATCCTTAGTGTTAACTTAAACCCCCTTAGACCTCAGTGCGAGGAAGAACTGGATTGATTTTAGCACACAGAGCTCTCCATACGTAAGATTGAAGAAATGAGACCCCAGTCCTGGAGACCTTGTTTCAGCCGAGTCCAGAAACCCGGTCGGCTTATTAATAATCAGCAGTGAGGAAAAGGTCGAACGCCGCATTATTTATGCTGAGTCGGCACTTTCATCTTTGATGCTAATTAACTATACCGGTCAATAAGTTTGCTTTCCAGTTGATATTCTGATCAGATAATAAAGTACACACACACACACACACACACACACTCAATACACAAACACCAAGAAATGGAACCTCTTTAGTATTAATGAATAAGTCATGAGATAAACAACAAAGCAGGACAACGTATTGCATAACGCCACAGGAAACTCATCCTCAAAGCCGGCGTGGATTTTTATGACGTCATGAATGAATATTCTGAAACATTACATCATCATTCATCCGGACCTCACAGCTCAGAGGACGAGAGCAGACGGTACTTACGTGTTCTCCATGAGCATTCTGGGAAAAAGATGTTGTTCAGACAACAATAATTCAGTAATTACAGAAAATATTTAATAACCCAACTATTAATACAAGATGAATTCAACCACAAAGTTTGAATTGCTATTTTCATAGGATAAAAGGTGCAAATAGTTCCCACTACATTTATATGATTTGTGATCAGATGGTTCCGTCAAGGGGAAAATACTCATTTATGTTTTTTATGTGTTTTTGATTAATGATTACACCCTTGTGCGTAGTTTTGCAGAGTTTACCACAGTTTTAGAAACTAAAACTAACACAGTTTTTATTAAGACAAATCTTACTTGGTTCCTTCCCTAAGTGTTTATCAATCATAAGCTCAACTAGACATAAAGTAACAAGAATACAGACTAATTGTAATTAGGGAGAAACGTTATAAGAATCAGTAAGAAGTCATAATAATGATATAATTATAATAAATGTGGAGTTATAAGGGCACCAGGTAAGTGCTTAAAAACCACAAGAGTAAACCTTTACTTTTTAAAAGAGTAATTTCATGGGATTTTAAGCTAACATAATACATATTGCTGCCCCTCGTCTGTGGATTGCCCTCCCTGACCATCTGAGGGCTCCACAGACGACTGACACATTTAAAAAAAGGACTTAAAACTTTCCTTTTTAGCAGAACCTATAACTTTAATTAACATTGCTGCTTATTGGTCAGGTTTTTATATAGTTATTATTTTATTTTTTATTGATGCTTTTATCTGCTTTTACTTTGTAGCACTTTGAGATTTGATCTAAATGTAAAGTGCATTATAAATGAAATGTATTATTATTTATTATTATATTAATCTTAAGTTTTGTTTCACATTTATCACGTTAAGCCAGCGTACAACAAATGTTCTCGTGTGCTTGTCTGACGGCGGCGGCGGCGGCGGCGGCGGCGGCGGCGGCGGCGGCGGCGGCGGCGGGCCCCTGCAGACGCTTGTCTTTAACGGCGGATTCTCACACACTGCAACACTTCTTGCCACGAGCTTTGAGGTGGTACGGAGAAGAAAAAAAAAGTCTCCACCCTCTTCTCCAGCTTTAAACGCCACATCAAAGGCTGGAGACATCTGCTGTCTCCTAATGAGAAGCTCAGAGGTTGACAGTTTCCCCCTTAAGCAAATTTTTTCATGTAATAAAAAAATGAAAAAAAAAAAAATACGGAGAAAAAGGAAATAATGTTATAAGACTGTAAATAAATACGTCTCGTATGTGTTAGCTGCCCTGATGCTCGTCCACGCCGTCGTCTGTTACGCAGAACTACCTCGAGGGATTTGGCTTCGTTTGTGCTAGCTTCTTTTAGATATGTACTCGCCGATGTTGCCGCCGATGTTGCCGCGAGCTGAAGTCAGGTCACAGGATTCTCTCACTCACCCCTCAGGTGTTCAGGACCTGGATCTGTGCCCGTGTGAAAATAAGATGTAAGATCACATCGACATGAACTGAAAGTGAGGTCATCGCAAGCGCAAGTGAAAACAGACAATGAAACAAAAATACAGACGTTAATCCTGGGTGGTCAAAGAAACTCGCTACAGGAATTTTACATTTCATCTGGGAACACTTGGGGATCCTCCCACCCTGGGGAAGTTTTAGCTTGTGTGGCGCCCTGCGCATACCTCCCTTTCAACGCACCCCCATTACTATAATGTCATGCAGACATGATAACGACGGGGAGGAATGTAGATTATGATCTGATGAAGAGGGAGAAGAAGGGGCGGCGGAGCGCATCAAGTACCTGAACGGTCTATCCATATATATATATATATATATATATATATATATATATATATATATATATATGATAGTCCCCACTGACAAATCCCCTGATGTTCCTTTTTCTTTTTTTTTCATACCCTTACAGAGTGGAATAAGCAATTTTCAAAAAAAGGAATGTTTAGGGTTCGGATTCAAAAGTGGTCATAAAAAAAAGGAAGAAAAAAAAAGCGCAAAAACCGTTGGATGACGTTAAAATGAAGCGGTTTCTGATGCCTGTCAGGCAGATATGAGCAGTTCTTCATCATATATCATATAATACATTTCATAACGTGTTTGTTATTATTAACGTTATTATTATTAGTGGGTATAAAAAATGCGTTTTGGCTGATTTAGAATGTGAATAAAGTCCTGATGGATGTCTGGACTGGGTCCCAGTATTAGGAGATTAACCCTTTAATGTTCTGCTCAATTGTTTGCTTGATGCATATTTTGAGTTTCTATTTCTTATTTAAAAAAAAAATGTGACTGAACTTTTATTTAAATATGAAATATGAAAACTTTTACTGTATAGATTTACCATAAAATGGAAAATGTTGGGTCGAACATGTTTTTCAGAGTTTTTCAGATTAATCCATTGATTTATGCCCCAGAGAAATAAAATAAAATATGTAAAGAAGTATTTCTTTTCTTCCTTTTTTTTTCTTTCTTGGCCAGGACATCAAAGGGTTTGAATGTGTTTGTGTGTTGACTATAACAACAAAGTTACGTCGTTGTCCCTTGTGTCTCAAACGTCATCGCTGTCCACCTCCGTCACTCCACCCAGAAGTTTTTTTCATTATGGAGAATAAACGAGCCGCGCCTGTGTCTCAGTCGCCGCATAAGCTACGCAATTCTTCTGTTTTTAATCCGACAAACTCAGGACTAAGTGGACGGATGTCTTCGTCAGCGCGTCCATCAGCAGCTTCACAGAGTCTAAAACATTTCTAGCGCTGGTCAAACCCGCGGTCTGTCCTCCATTCTTACTTCCATCTCTCTCCACGGAGACTTCTCCTTGTGAGAAGTTTATTTTTTCGTCTTCCCGTCTTCCTTCGCCACGATGGACGTCATCCACCGGTGGTTATTAACGTTAATTAGAGGCGTTCCGTCATTGGCATTAGAGGAGAGGAAGGACATCAGCGCTTGTCGCGGTGTCAAGTGTTTACCCTGTTATCGAGCGATGTCACGGGTGACGTGTCCACAATGTGGTTTCGTAACGAGGGTGACGACTTGTTATGAAGGAAATGACTCACCTGGTATGTTTACGGTTACCTGTGCCGTGATTCAGTCCTCCTCTCCTTAACACGATGGAAAAACAGCATTTTTTTTCTTTCTCCAGCGGATATGATTCATTGGTTTAAGGCTCAGTAAGAAGCCAGTCAAATCCACATTTACATGAACTATAATTAGATAAGAGCTCGAAGCTGCTGGGTACAGTGGGCGGATTCAAACCCATACCAGCCTGTTGTAGAGTGTTTTTTACCGGGACACACTGTGAGAACACACCGCCGCAAGGGAACGAGTACTTTCGTTAAAATGTGACAAAACAGCGTCAAAATGTAAAAGTGTTTATTTAGAAAGGTAACAATCATTTTTGCACAGGAAATTGATACAAGCAAAAATAAAGTCTAATAAAGTTGAAATCGTTTTTTTGAAATACATGCTCTACAAAAAAGTCGAGCTAGTCTAAAAAATGACGATATGAAAATATTTTTATGATCGATTAAAAAACTAATTTTCCCATGAAATGACAAATAATTCGTTCAAAAATGTTTTTTAAGGCTCTGAGCTGAATTAATTAATGCCCTAAAAACTCCTTTAACGTCTTGGCGAGGACGTAAAAGGGTTTTAATGTGTTTGTGTGTTTGTTCCACACGCCTTGACTATATTTGGTTGACACTCATGACAAAGATATGTCGTCGAACGTCATCATCGAGTTACTCCTGTGGATATTAAAGGCGGCGGCAGACAGTCGGGGTTAGCTAGTTCTCCTCTGCTATTCAAGGTATTGTCAGAAAATGTAAAAAAACACATCCTAATTCAATAAACATTTGAATTAAGACTACATGTATTTGAATAGTTTCTTCCTTTTCTCCCTGGTTTCTTCCCATGAGCTCGTTTAAGTGAGTTTTCTCTCAACCAATCAGATTTCTCCACTGAGGTCTCTGGGTGCAAACAGCCCCCACAGCAAAACCGTCTAGCCGTTAATTGACACAAGTAGATTTTTGTTGATTGTCACATGATATGTTTAGAAGTTGTCATTCAGGGCGGGTTTCTCTAACGTGTCATGGGATTCTCGCTTACCCTCACCTAACAGGAAACAGGGCGTGTTCTGCTTCCCGCTTCCAGTATGACATGTCCAGAAAAAAGGAGGAGAGACTCTGCAGCTTCAGAGGAGGAAGAGTTTGGTTGAGTCTAATTTTTAAGTGTCTTAAACAGCTGTTGATTATTACTTGCTGCAGATGTTTGCTGGTGTTGTTGTGTGAATGAGGTCCAGATTCTGTCTTACGCCTGATGGCGTGTTTTTAATGTCAGTGGAGACGCTGTTGACTCCTTCTTACATTTAAGAGCCTTTGTGTTTTCACGGGATGTTGAACTTGGTTTTAACCGCTTTATTACACCAGATAAATGTTACCGTCTCTTTGAATATGTGCTGGTTAAAGATATTCGTACAGGTTGCAGATACATGTACAGCGGCATATCTGTATCTGTATTTGAGGGCGGAGTAATTGTGAGCGTATGGCACTGAAGGCCCGGGTGGAAAACTAACGACCCGCCACTGATTAAAGGTAACTTAGCTGCTCTGCTAATTATTAAAAAGTAGGAGAATCTCCTCGAATCCATGAAGAAATCTTCCAGTTTATCAGAAGCAGTTTACATTGTAGAAAATCAACATTTGTAGAAAAATGTGAATTGTATGAAAAATTGTAATCTGAAAAGGAACGATAGCTGTCAGACAAATGTGGGGAAGTAGAAAGTATAAAATAGCATAAAATGAAAAAAGTCAAAGTCAGAGTTCCTCAAATAGGTGCAGTACTTGAGTAGTTGTACTCAGTTACTATCCACCAAAGGCATATTGCTTACAGACGGAAGGTTCATGAAGGACGTGGAGGCTCCTTGGGTTCTGTGGGGGTTTCCTCTGGGGCCTTGGCTTCCCCTCACAGTCCAAAAACAGGAAATAAAGGTGGACACTAAATTAACCTGTATGCGTGAATATGAATATAGACAAAATCAAGTGAAGGCTTTAACCATTTTCCTCAAAATTCAAATAGCAGATGTGGTCATATGGTCGTGTCGTCACCATGCGAAACGATGCGTGAGAAGCTCTGAAGGGACTCCAAACATGAGAGATGAAACCTTTTTATAATCCATTTTACATGCAGTGTTCCACCTAACATGCATTTATAAGACATCGACTGGCAGCGCGCACAAAAAACACGGGTCGACTTCTGCTACTGGTCGTTAAAGTTTGGAAGCTACAGCGTCACATGAAACGAGTCAAACGATCTCGATCGTTCCATCTCTACGTCTAGAGGGGGGGCATTTCTGTAAAGACGTCATTACTGTTTCATTGATCCTCACCAAGAAAAAGAAAAATGATGAGATACAATTATTTTGGCTTTTTTTTTTTTTCGTGGCATTCATTAATTTAGTATCTTAGACAATCTTAAACACTAAATGTACCGTGAATATGAGGAATCGTTTGAGCAAGCATGTTTCAAACAGTGAAAAAACAATTAGACTCATATTATAACATTTTTCAATAAGATATAAAGAGTCAGAATATGATCAACCAAACAGCTGAGGAGGACAATAAAGGGTTATATATGGGCTATGGGTACGGTCACACACACACACACACACAAACACACACACACACACACACACAAACACACACTCACACACACACACTCATGCCGTGCATTTATTGAACCTTGTCTAAAAAGCATTTAGCATACCCATAATCCCGATCCCTGTATGAATGGAAGTCTGTGTTCCCTTTCACAGACTCACTCACTCACAAACAAACAAGACATTAATCCACAAAAAAGTTGAAGCTGGAGCTTCTTGAAGCTGGAGGACGGAGAATCTGCAGCAGCGTCCTGCCAAACACTTTCACTCTGCGGCCACATGGTGTCATGATCCGAGTGGTCAACATGAGTCTTCCTCAAACGAATCATGGGGTAAATGCTCTCTGTGTTCCTTTAGGAGTCATCGACCATTTGTTGTTATTCGTCCTCCTCGGTGGGTTTCACTCTCCCTCCGCTCTAATCGTCACCTGTGTCTCCCTCTGGTTTCTACCATGCTGTGTCTCATCGTCCTCGTTACTCAGCGTATTTTAGTACGTGTCTTCGTCCCTGTCTTTTTATCGGATGTGATAAGTCGGGCGTACGCCGTACGATACGAACCCGATTCACATTTACTAATGAGCTTCAGGACCGCCTGACGGTGTTCACCCTGTGTCGTTTGTCTTGAGGTCTACGGGGGGGTCACGACGGCCGATTAGCAGCTCCCGGACAAACGTTGGACATTCGGATGGTTTCCTGCCGTGTCAGAAATGTTGGCATGGACTCAAGTTGATCAGCTGACTTCAGTGCCATTTTTTTTTTTTTTATCACTGTGGTTACGGAGCTTCTGAGTTATTATTATATTATATTTTTTATTGGTTTAGACTTTCATCTTCTGCTCTTGTTTTGTATTAAAGTTATTTTACCCTCACCTATATATATATATATATATATATGTTGGACTAATCATAACTTTGTCATTTGACGCTTTTCGTGTACATTATATTTTCCGGGTCTTTAATTTTGAAATCTAAATACAACACATCAATCAATTATTGAAGGAAAACCTGGAAACTCACGTCTCCGTTCACTGCATCAATATTTCATCAATAGAGTCGGATTCTCCACTTGGCCGGTATAAGTTCAATTTGCAAAAGGTAGGAGTAGGGGTTAAAATAGGTCAGTGAAGGCATCACAGAAAAACTGGACACCAGTGTATCTTACTCCTCTCCTGAAACATGCGATGGTTTGGTGTAGAAGGAGGGTCAACGAGGACAAGTGCTCTCGGATTTAGTCACCGGAGCAACAAAATCCTGTTTGTGATTTATGGCGGTCCTATTTAAAGGTTGAAGGAAGCTGGAGTTTAACGTTACGGCCTTGAAGGGCAGTTTTCCCCTGTCAAGTCAGGATTCATCACCAGGTGCTAAAAGTAAGGCCTGTTTTACGACCGTGTTGGTGACCATATTCACCTTCCTCCGTCGGGGGGTGATGATGGTGGGTAGTCGTTCCTGAGGGTTAAAATTATTCTTTTTGATTACCTGCTCAATTGGAAACAATTCTTAATTGAATGCATTTTCATCCGAGCGACGCCAGGCATCGTTGTTTTGTTGCCGTGTGGCTGCTGGGCATCCGAAGAATCCAAAGGTCGCTGACACCGTCCCCCGAAGGATGAGCCGGTAATCTGCTGCTTATCAGATGTGTGCGAGGAGGCTCCACCCTCCAATCCGCGCTGACCTTTTGAACTTCCTGTTAGCGTGAGGTCAGAAATCCTGGGTGTTTACCAGGATGCACAGGCATTTTTACAACATGAAAGGGGTCTGCTGTGAATTCCACAAGTGTCCCACTTCAAATGAGAGGGGTTGTGCTAAAGGGTCTAACGGCCGACCCTGAGCTCATAGGTCAGGTAAATAAAGCTTTATAGCGTCCCATGAAGAGCCAGAGAGTCCGCCTTTCAAGTCCTTTCTGTAGAATGCAGCCCTGCAGACCAGCTTTATAGACTCTGTGGTCATGAGATGATGTCATATTTCATGTGTGGGTCAGAAGCGACCTTCTCTCAGGCAGTGTTTTTAAGTATTGATGATCTATTCTGATTTTTGTTACTTTCCATCTGTCTGAGCAGAATCACTCAAACAACAGGCGGGTGGATGACTTTGTTTTGTGGAGAGGTGGAACTTGGTCCCCGGTCTCAAATCAAACTGTCTTGAATAAGACAACAACATTTGTTTAGTTCAGTGATGTTGGATCAGTTTGGAACTATGGCGCCTTTTGAAGGGGATTAAATATTAATTGCAGATCCAGACACAGAAATACAGGACAGAGTCGTCAGCATAGATCAGAAGCTTCAGAGGTGCGGAGGTGATTTTGTTCATAAGAGTGAGTGAATTTTAACTTTGTTGATATTCAACAGAGATCCTTCTGCAACCTTAAGCAGCAATTATGGTCAAAACCCAAAAAGAAAGTTGTGGCAAAAGCAGAGAGAGGTCAACTGTATCAAAAGACTTTATCAAATCAATGAAAGCAGCAGCACAATGTTTTTTATTGTCATCAAATGCCGAGACAAAATCGTTTTATTCGCAGAAGAGAAGCAGATGTTTTGCTGTTCCTGAGCCTGAAACCAGAGTGAAGAAGTTATAAAGAGGCGCTGATTCAAGGCGGGGGTTTTTTGCGGTTTTAAGTCTTGATAAAGCGGAATTATTTCATTTAATGTGAAGTTTGGATGTTCTGTATTTACCAGTACAGCTTCTGCCTGGTAGATTCAAACAGGTTGAAAAGAAAAAAAACCATTTCCTGTCAGCGTTTTTTGTCTATAATAAGAAGGTGGTGAGAGAAAGTAGAACACAGGAAGGACATGCAGAGCCGAACGTTTCGCTCGCTAGTTCCTGAATGGCAGCACTTGTTGAGCGGTCATGTGATCTGTAGTGGTTAAATTTGGCGTCCTCCCTGCATCCCATGACTTCCTTTGAGGACGGGTAGTCCGAGCCGGGGGGGGGGAGACACGGCGCCGCAAGTTCAGTTTCAAACACATTTTTAGACGAGGACAAACTGACAACATCTCATGTTAGCATGATGTTCTCGCCAACATCCTGGTTACCATCCGGTGTGCGGTGATGGTTTGGCGGGATAGCTCAGCGATCGCGCTGTCTGCACACGCCACATCCGGGAGGATCAACACGCCAATGGCGTGCAAATTTAGCAGATGAGAGCTGGAGGAGATACGTATGTGCGGAAGCTCAAGCTAGAATCTGAATCCGTCGGTTTGTTGTTATGTTTGTTCAAATTTACGAAAAGAATATACATTTTTGGTGACGTGAGGGTATAAGATATCTGTCAAACACATTTTTAAGTAATTAAATAATCTGATATAGACATTTCTGAGTCACAAAATCAATTTTTTTTCTATTTAAAATGTTGAATATATATTTTAAAATGAATTCAGTACAAAAAAAACCAACAATTTAAGAAATAGCATAAAAATAAAAGAAATGTATTCGGTCATCAAACATAAGTAACTTAATTCAATTTAAGTTGATTCAGCCTAAAATGAATATGTTATGGTCACAAACAACAATTAAATATCAGAATCAGAAATAAATTAACTAAATTAAGGTAAATTTAACTTATCCATCAAATTCTCAGCATAGCAGCAACTTTGCAGACGGACTAATGTTTCATAAAGAGTGTTTTTAGATCAAACGGTGATAATATGTGCGTCTGTGGGATTTCATTTAAGCCCAAAAACAGTCAGAGGTCAATCTTAGGGAAAAGCTTCCCTTCATAAAAGGAGAGTTGAGACATTTTCTGCTTCTCGGAGAGAAATATTTTATTTTGAATAATTTGACGTTTTTACTAGTGCGTGAGATAATAGGTTCCGAGAGTCCGGATTCGGGAGGGTTCAAACCGCCGCAAGCATCAATTCTTTCTGAGCGGTTCTGTTCATTACGAGGTGAATCACCGACGAACCGTTCACGAACTCCCTGAACACATTCCGGGAACTCAGCTTGCCTCTCTGATTTCTGGCCGTCAATCAGAGTAGAGGAAATGTTCAAACGCTCCAACCACGTCAGGCCCAGGTGGGACGCGTAACCCACGGCCCGTCTTGGCCCGGCCTTGGCCTTAATGGTTTAAAGAGAGTCCAGGTGGACGGGGTCCTTGTGTGTGCGGTAAGCAGGAAGATCCAACAGTCATGAATGAACGCATTCCTTTCTGCATTAGGTTGGTCTAGAGGGGTGTGTGTGTGTGTGTGTCTGTGTGTGTGTGTCTGTGTGTGTGTGGCTGTGTTTATGTGTGTGTCTGTGTATGTCTGTGTGTGTGCGTGTGTGTGTGTGTCTCTGTGTATGTGTGTGTGTGTGTGCGTGCGTTTATAGTGCGTGGGTGGGTGTGTGTGTGTGCACGCACATGTGTTTTTGTGTTAGTCTGTGTTTCCAAATAACAGAGAGCGAAGAGGCGGAACCAAAGTGTTTCCTAATAAATTCATTCAAGTACCTTTACAGTTGTGTATTTTGTGTATCTGTGTTTCTTGGACACACTTTAATGATTTAAATCGGGTTTTCAAGTAAGATTAAAGTTAAGTAACAGGAACGATCAGATATGGTTTAATGGTAAGCAGGTGAGTTTAGAGGAGCAGTCGCCCGGTTTGAACGAAAAGCAGATAAATCGACACATTAAAACACAGATTATTGTTTGTGTGGCATTTATCCCTGTGAGCATTAATCATTTTTATTTATTTAACCTCTATATAAGCAGGAGAATAAAAACCCATCTAGATGAAGGATCTCTCTACACTTCTTTAGAACTACACATAGAACTACACATAGAACTACACATAGAACTACACATAGAAATACACATAGAACTACATAGAAGTACACTGAAGTACATAGAACCCCTAAGATAACTACACATAGAACTACACATAGAACTACACATAGAACTACACATAGAACT
>VRLP01006586.1:10000-27444 GCA_009660295.1 Lophius piscatorius | reverse complement strand
ATGTCCCTCTGCCTCTATCTATCACCTGATGTCCCTCTGCCTCTATCTATCACCTGATGTCCCTCTGCCTCTATCTATCACCTGATGTCCCTCTGCCTCTATCGATCACCTGATGTCCCTCTGCCTCTATCTATCACCTGATGTCTCTCTGACCGTCTAGCCCAAGCCCGATGTTATCTAGCACGAAGTGTTATTTACCCCCCTGCGGAAGGGAGATGGGCCCCTTCCTGGCCTTAATGTATGTTCCTATTTCACCTCCTGTGTTTGTGGCTCCTTTCTATACCAGCACCACCAACTGTTAACGCTCCGAATTTTCACGAAATGTAATGGATGAAAATGTGACTCATTTGCATTTTCTTTTATCGATTTTCTGGAAATCATTTTTAGTTTGCAAAAGATTTGAATTTTAAAAAAAGGTCTAGACTTGAGTACCTCAGGGCACCAAGGTTGCTGAGTCGGTGCCTCACAGCACGAAGACTCTTGGTTTCGAATTCCAATGTATGCAGGTTCTCCCTGTGATTGTGTTGGTTCCTTCCGGTTTCTTCCCACAAAAACGGGAAACATAGGTGAGTCTATAACTTCCCATGGGATTGAATGTGAGCATGAAATATTCTTGGTCTCTCTGCGATGGCCCTGTGATCAAATGGTGACATGTCCAGGGTGTGTAATGTGTCTCGCTCACTGTCATTTGGGATAGGCTCCAGCCCCTAAAAAGGATTTCAATTATACCACAAAGTGAGCTAATAAGGGGGGGGGGGAAGGAGGAGGGAGGGGGAGGGGGGATAAGGATAAGTGAATTTAAATTGGATAAAATGTATTCTGATAAGAAGGAATCTTGTTCAGCCACTTATGACGTGACGTGATTCTTTCAGTCAGTACCCAGAACTTTGGGTCTGACTGAGAGCTTTGGTTACTGATACAAGCGACTGAAAATGAGCTTTCTTCCAGAGATAAGGTGAGGAGTTGGACGTGCAGAGGGGAACTCGGAGTGGAGCCGCTGCCAGATAAGGTGCTTTAGGCATGTGATCAGGATGCCTCTTGTACAACTCCAACTTGTGGATTCATCAGGCTGGGCGGTGACTCTCAGATAGATCTAGAGTATGCTGAGCCAAATTATGGCCCTCGCCTCAGGGTGAGCTGAAAATTGTTGTCATGGAGAGGGACATTTGGAATATCATGCTTAGGCCTGCTATCACCGTATCCCAACTGGATAAGTGGAAGAAAATGGATGGATGGATGGATTGATTGAAGGATGGTCGTTCTTTGGCGCTTGGACTCCAGCAGGAAGAAAATCATGAAGGGAATCCGTCCATTAAACAACATACCAGAAAGACTTCACATAGAACTGATGCTAGTCAATTGTATATTCAGGGGGAACTTTATGCTTAAGGTTAACTTAAAACTTTAGGTTTTCATTCCATAATTTCTTAATCTTTAGTCCAATTTAGTCCAAATCTGGTGAATTTGCATTAACATGAACAGATTGTCTTGTATATGTTGCGCTTTACTCTGAAAGTTAATATTTTATGTGGTAGGGGGAGCCTTTTAACCAAAATACTGTTTTGCAGAAATAACATCTTAACCATTGGCCAGATTTAGTACACATTTTATGCATATGTTTTGATTCGAAGAGAACTATCTTCTATGTGTCATAGCTTACTCTAAAAGTTAATATTTTACTCACTGGCTCACTTAGTTTATTTTTTACGAAAAACATTATTTTTGGACATAAATTCCTAACCGTTCGTCCGATTTAGTCCCATTTTGGTGAATATGAATCAACTCCAGGAAATCCATCTTGTTTATATCATGTTTTACTCTAATTGTTGCTCGTCCAACTCAATGGATTGGGAACTTTTCGAGCATTTGCACTTGCTGTCAGTAACGACAGCATAGGTCTAGTTGTTCTAGAAGTTGATGTGTTAAAAGCAAGGGAGGTATAGTGATCTGAGCAACTTTGTCAGGGGTCAAATTTAGATGTTTTTTGGACTACTGGGTCAGAGCATCTCCGGAACCGGAGGTTTTTGCTGGGTGTTCCCAGTCTTCAGTGGTTAACTGGTCAACTTGCCGCAGTGTTAAGAGTACCCAAAACTTATTGTTGTGTTTGGGGAACAACTTTCAGCATCGGTAGACAAAGTCAAATAAGGGTCACAGCCAGAATCACTGGGAGACAGGTCGTTTCAAATTTAATAGATACTGTAAATGGTAAGATGTTTCAATACAGACCCTGTTTTGCTTTCTTGGCCTACCCAACCTATCGACGCACCACTGCTCCCACCCACAATTAAAGAAATGAATGTCTGCCACACAGTTTTATTCTATTCTGATGATGGGCTGCTGTGTCAGGGACTTTCTGTTTTTCAGCAGCATGCTCCTCGTAAATGAGGCGTCTGCTCACAGAGATAGGATAAGATAAAATGTTATTGATCTCAAAGGAAATTCTTTTGCCAGAGATTGCACGAAAATTATAGTGAGTAAAGACAAGTCACAGTTTAGTGACTTACTGAAGCCAAGCGAGGATTAAATATTGGCAAAAATATAAAAATCTAACTTGTAAGAAGTAAATGCAAACCATTGGTTAAGAATAAAAGCGTGATAACGTGCCGGATATTACTCACTACAATAAATGTCATGATAATAAATTTATTATTGTGCCTTGATCATAATAATGACAGGTCAAAGGACAATCTTGCGGCGTATAATACAAATGCTAAGGCTATAAACTAGTGGACCCAGACACAGACACAGACACAGACAGAGGCAGTGCCAAGTTTAAAGGGGTTTTGTTGCCACTCAGCATAGGGAGGGGGGACTTAGCCAGAGGAGCCAGGGGGGACGAGCCAAAGTTTTTCCAGTAGGGGACAAAGCCAGGATGGACAAGTCTGAGGCAAAGAGAGAGCAGAGCTAGGGTAGGCAAAAACACTTTCCAATATTTAAGATATGTTTTTCAGGCTGGAATGTAGCGTTTCACTAACTGTGTTGAAGTTTACAATCTGGCTACTGGTGGTGGTTGAGCCTGGTCTTATGAAGTGGTCTGATTGCGATGGAAAGAAGTTGGGAGGTTCCTTCCTGGCTCTGGCACACCTACTGGAAAACCTGGAACATCGCGAACATGAAGGAAAGTAGTGCCGCAGTAATCGATTACTCTGTGCGAATTATCGAGTAATCGAATAAGAAATATTTTATGCTCTCAAACCCTCAGATTTTAGGTAGAGTGAGCCTCTGTTTGCACTCAAAGATTATCTCTCTCATTTACCTGACCTCACTGGGTGAAATAAAGTTCCCGGGGGATGCTTGTCCGGTGGGTGACAAGAGGTTGACGTGAGAGGAGACGTTGTGACTTGTAGAGAGTTGATTCAGTTTGCGACGAGTAGCCACCAAAACACGGACTGCAATATGATGCCTTCGGCTGGATGATTGAGTTACTCGAGTTATTCGAGGAATCGTTTTGGCCCCTTGAGGAGAGAGAGAGTTAATCCAATGATCACGAGAATAAAGTTTGAGAAAGGTCATTTAACATTAAAGTAAGATTTTGCATAAATGTTAAAGAAGTAGTATTTCTACATGAAACGGGTATTATTGTTGTATTGGTACTGGTGTCCGATGTTTAAGTCGTCAATCCTGAAGGGGCGAGGTTCTCTCTTCAAAAGTAGACGGTTAAGGTAAAACATATTTGATAACAAAATACAAAAATCAGGCCATTTTCAACCCGTGTAAACTTAATTTTCCACTGGATGAACGCCCCTCAGATCATCTACCATCCTTCCATGTTGCCTCCTGTTTCTCTCATGTATGATGATGTATTTTTTTGTGTAGTCTGCTGTAAATCAAACAGCGTCGACATAAGCTCACATCAGTGGTTGAGCCACCAGTCACACATTTTTACAAACTACTCTTTGTCATTGTTCTGAAAACATCAAAGCTGCCTCAGCGCTGGTCTGACACCATGGAAACCCCGCCATGTTGACCTGGAGGGCTTTTATCAGCAAGAGCTGTCTCTGCGCTGACAGTGAGCGAACTTTCAAAGACATTCCCTCTATTATTACCCACTTATGAGTTTTGAATTTCAATGCCACACGAGGACTGCGCAAGAAGTGCAGGATAAGAGCTGCACACAGGCTCGATGATGAAGTGGTTGAGATGAGCTTGACTGATTTACTGGGCTGAGAGCCATTAGCAATGAGGAAGACGTCCCATTTTTTCTGCCAAGATTCTCAAAATTCACCCTGCAATCTGATCCGATGCTCTCAACATGTTTGTTTGTACAGACAACCTCTGACGTTGGAGATTAATTGGGTAAATATCACTTCAGAAAAAGCGTAAAGGATCAATGTACAAACTGTGCACTAGGCCTACGCTGTCATCTCGTCCCCCCACCCTCCTACCCTTTCTCTCTCAATAAGCAAAGATTTTTGTGAACTTCCTAAGTGGTTCAGCCAACAAAGGGGCGTTCCACCAATGTCTGGAGGCACAGCGTGAAACTCAATGGGCAACTCATGGCGAGACGACGAGGGAATAAAAGCATTCTATCACCCTGGATGGACTTCTCCAGACCTTTTCCTGTGGTGCGACTTTTTTCTGAGTAGTTTGCAGCAGGAGCTGCTGTGATTCCTTCAAATTCAATGTTTTTGTGCAGAAGTCTAGCAGCAAGACGCTGAAAATAACGTTGCATTAGAGAAAAGTGTTCAATAAAGTGACCAGACTCAAGAAGAGTTTTTCTTCCCCCAAAGCCATTTTCACTCAATATAATGTGCTCCTCTAATGCAATAAAGTGCAGATGTGCAATAATTACCAGTAAAAGGTGATATAACAGAAGATTCACCAGTTGTTCTTTTAACCTTTAATTTCCTCAACACACTCCTTGTGTGTCTAGTTTCCATCCTCCTGTTTTTCTATACACTGGTCCTGCTTTCATGTATCTGCCAGACTCTTCTGTCTGTGGACGTGGTAAATATTTATGTGTTTATATATAACTGTATGCCCACGGTTCATGGTCCACCAGCTACACTCTGCTCCCCTCAGGATTCTATTCTATTCTATTCGGCTGTATTCTATTTTACTTCAGACTATTGTATTCTATTGTATTGTATTCTATTCTATTCTATTCTATTCTATTGTGCTGTATTCTACTTTACTCCACTCTATTGAACGACATTTCATTCCATTCTGTTCATTCTGCTGTATTTTCTTTTACTCTATTCTATTGTTCTGTACTCTATTTCACTCTAATCTATTTTGCTGTATTCTATTTTATTCTATTCTGCTGTATTCTACTTTACTCCACTCTATTGTATATTAGGTTCTATTCTTTTGTGCTCTATTTTTACTCTGCTCCATTTGCATTACATTATATACTGCTGTTTTCTATTTTACTATACTCTATTGCAAGTCATTCTATTCTATTCAGTCTGCTTTATTCTATTTTATTCTGCTGTATTTTATTTTACTTGACTCTATTGTATATTATATTATATTCTTCTGTGTTCTATTTTACTCAATTATATATTGCTGTATTCTATTTTATTCTACTTTACTCAACTCTATTGTATATTATATTATATCCTTCTGTGTTCTATTCTACTCTGCTCTGTTTGTATTATATTATATTCTGCTTTATTCTATTTAACTACACTCTATTGCATTTTATTCTATTCTATTCCATTTTATTCTATCATTGTAGCGTATTCTATTTTACTCTATTGTATTCTCCTGTATTCTATTGCATTCCACTCTGTTATATTCTTTTGTATTCTATTCTGCTTTATTTTATTTTACACCACTCCATTGTTTTGTATTCTTTTCTTTTGCATCGTATTCTATTTTACCCTATTCTATTCTGTTCTTCTCTATTATATTTAACTCTGTTCTATTCTGCTATGTCTCTTCTACTCAGCTCTATTGTATTATATTGTATTCTGCTGTATTCTGTTTAACTCTATTGTATTCTGCTGTATTCTATTCTACTCCACTCTATTGTATTTTATTCTATCCTGCTTTAATCTATTTTACTACACTCTATTTTACTCTATTCGATTCTGCTGTACTCTATTATATTCTATGACACTTAAGTCTTTTCTATTCCAGTCTATTATCTCTACTCTACAGTCGCCTGTTGCTGGAGGCGGGACCGTTCACCAGTCGGTGACTCCTCACCTCTCCATGATCGAGACGCCGGAACTATGAAGGTCGAGGGTCGACGCTTTGTGATGTATGACATCACCAGGCTGCCTGTGTGCCCGTTCTCCGGAGGAGAATGACGCAATAGTGGGTAAAGCTCTCAGCTAACTTCTGCACCCTTCTCTCTGTCAGCTCTGCAAGTTACCAGCTACCCTCTTCTGCTTCTCGGTGAAACCCCGTTTTTTCACAGATTTGGAAAAAAGTGCATTTTTTCCGCTCTGCTCTGCATAATCTTGAAACAATTTACAGAACGACCTAAAGTTGGATTCTCTCGTATCAATAGATATGTATAAAAGCATCAGGAAAAAATGCTATGATGGAGGAATGTACTGTTTCTCTTGAGAGGCCGCTATATATGAACATATCTTGTTGCTTTAATGTGAATTTCTTTTGTATACTATGTTGTTTTTGTCGCATTTCAAAATGTGTGATTGGCCGTTAGTTCGGCCGGGTCCCTCTCTTGTAAAAGAGATTTTTAATCTTGTTGGGACTTACTTCCTGAATAAATAAAGGTAAAATAAATAAATAATATAACTATCTAGAGAGCTATGTTTTTTTTTATTTCCATAAAATATTATCTCATCCCCTGTTTCATACATGTAAGAATAGGAACAGCGTTTCTGTTATGTTATCAAAAACTGTAATTCTCCTCCTGTGAATTAGAAGAAGATCAAAGTCCATGCTTTGTTTGCTGTTTACACGTGTAATCCCACAATGCACCTGAATAAATGGGCAGATATTATCGTGTGTGTGTGTGTGTGTGTGAGTGTGCTCTTCAAAGCTCTGTACACCATAAGGAGCTTGTTTGATCTGTGAAGCATGGCTGTGTGTGCGTGTTACCACCGCAGTAATGAGCTCCTTTTTCTTCTTTTTTTTACACCACAGCCCATTTTCCGTCACTCCCCGCCTCCATTCCTCCTTCACTTACCATTTTCAAATCTCTGCTACATGCTGAGCATGTTTTATCACATGAAAAGGCCTCGACGGAATAAATGATGTCTTGTTGTCCAGTCTTTCATTCGAAGGAGACATGTTACGACAGAGCCTTTTTTGTTAACATGACTCATACCCGTTCCATCCATGAAGAAATACAACGCTGATATCACCTTGACATCATATTTCCCCCTGAGCCCGATGGATTCATGCAGAACGCGTCGTCACTCACTGAGGATACAAGCAGGTAGATATGGTGAATATGACAAACGTTTATAGGCCAGGCTTAAGTGGCCTGAGGCATCATCGGCTGAGCCGCAGGAGGAAAGCACCAACACCGAGTAGATTTGCACATCCTGAAAGTGACAACACCAATATCCATAACATTAAAACCACATGCCTTATAGTGTCTGAGTCCCCTTTTTGCCAGCAAACAGCTCCGTGATTCACGGTTTGTTCCGACACCCTTCCATCAGAATCAGAACTATTTCAGCAATTTGTGCTGCAGTAGTTCTTCTGTGGGATCAGAGGACTCAGACTGGCCTTCACTTCACACACAGCTCAGGGGATATTGACCGACACGTCACACAGCCTCTACGCAGAATACAAACTTATGCCCTCTGGCAGACGATTGTTCAGCTACAACTGTGGAGGAATCAACGTGTGCAGCATTCAAATCCACGACAAATGTCCTTACGGGGGTAAAAAAGTATATTGTGTTGTATCAGATGCATCAATGAGCCTTCAGTGAACATAACCCAGATGCCACTGGTTGTCCTTCCTTAGACCACTTTTCTAGGTGCTGTGGATCAGAAACATCCAACAAGACTTGCAGTTGGGTGATGCTATGCAAGATGCTCTGATGCAGTCATCTATCCCTCAGAATTTAGGCATTGACAAAGTCACACAGATCCTTAAGCTTGCCCTTTTGAACACATCAACTTCAGAAGAAAATATTAATTTGCTGCTCAGTACATGCCATCCACTGACACACACAGGATATTCATGAGAGCAGTGAAGTATGTCGTACGAGTGGGACTGCACCAAAGATTGGCTCTGAGCCCCTTCTTGTTTGTTATGGTGATAGACAGGCTGACAGATTAGGTCAAGCAGGAGTCTCCATGGACTATATTGTTTGCGGATGACATTGTGATCTGTAGTGAGAGCAGGGGGCAGGTGGAACAAAACCTGGAGAGGTGGAGGTATGCGCTGGAGAGAAGAGGAATGAAGGTCAGTCGCAGCAAGACAGAATACATGTGTGTGAATGAAAGGAAGGGCGGTGTAACAGTGAGTATGCAAGGAGAAGAGGTGGAAAAGGTGCAGTAGTTTAAGTACTTGTGGTCAACTGTTCATAGCAACACGGACCGTGGAAAAGAGGTGAAGGAGCGAGTGCAGGCAGGGCAGAGTAGGTGGAGAAGATTGTCATGAGTTATCTGTGACAGCAGAGTAGCAGCAGGAGCTGAGGGAAAAGTTTACAAGACAGTAGTGATAGCAGCTCTGCTGGATGGTTTAGAGACATTGGCTCTGACCAAAAAACAGGAGGCAGAGCTGAAAATGTTCAGATGTTCTTTTGGTGTGACAAAGATGGACATGATTAGAAAGGAGCACACCAGAGGGACAGCCCAGGTTAGACGTCTTGGAGAGTTGGAGTAAGAGAGACCAGATTGAGATGGTTTGGACACGTGAAGAGGAGGGATAGTGGATCTATTGTCGGAAGAATGCTGGAAATGGAGCTGCCAGTCAGGAGAGAAAGGGGGAGCCCAAAGAAGGAGGATTCTGAATGTTTTGAGAGAGGACATGCAGTTGGTTGGTACGACAGCAGAAGTTGCTAAGGACACGGCAAGCTCCAAACAGATGATCTGCTGTGGCGACCTTTAAAGAGAGCAGCCTGAAGAAGATGAACATGTAATTGAACAAGGTAGTGCTGCTCTACAATAGGAATCTGGATGCAAAGTGGACATTTATGATAATTTTCCACAAAATACAATAATTTCAAGCTCCTGTTATACAGCATCTCCCATCTGGCATCTCTGCAGAGTGAAAAGAAAACCCTTTTGATGAAGAACTTTATGAGATACCATTGAGATCCACCTTGACAGAGCGGTGTAGCATCAGAGAGGATAATCACACTTAGAGAGGAGGTTCAATAGCATCGATCCTTGGAGGTACCAGTTGTTGGTGGTAATAGGGTAATAATCATTAGACCTAGAAGAGCACTCAATAGACAGTACCTCACCCAAGGCCGCCTAGTTTTCCCATTATCGTGTATTTCAAGAATGTGACGTGGATTCATCACTGACTGCTGGCAGCAGCTCATCACACAAAATCACAGTTTTGATGTTCGCACCACAACATGTCAGAAATCGAGAAGAGTTTTTATTTATTACCTCTGCCATGAGCTAATTTTTCCACTCATGTGCGTTTGTCTGTTAATATATATATACAATATATATATATAAATACAATAATAAGTTGTTTGGAGTAGTGATGTCACAATGTGGCAATTACTGTCTTTGTTCTTTTCAATCAATCAATCTTTATTTATATGGCGCCAATTAACGACAACTGCTGTCTCGAAGAGCTTTCTAGAAAGTGCTTTACTTATTATTTTATGTAATTACCTGACAGAGCCTGCTGTCGCTCACGTCTCCAGGGTCGGGCCGTGGCGGCAGCAGGGGTTATGGGAAAATACTATACTATAATAATAACAATGACAACAATAATAATTGCAATCGTCATCATGAACATGTTGCAATCAGTGGGCATCAAACAGGTCCACAGCAACAGATGCAGTCTCCATCTATGTGACCCTGCAGGGTGAAAAAGCACAAAGACTCCAAGGAAGAAGTCAAGTTAGTAAAATTCAATAACCCATTTACATGCATTAATCCAGTAACATGCATTAATCCAGTAATATGCATTAATCCAGTAATATGCATTAATCCAGTAACATGCAATAACCCATTAACATGCATTAATCCAGTAACATGCATTAATCCAGTAACATGAATTAATCCAGTAATATGCATTAATCCAGTAATATGTATTAATCCAGTAACATGCATTTATCCAGTAACATGCATTAACCCACTAACATGCATTAATCCAGTAACATGCATTAACCCATTAACATGCATTAATCCAGTAACATGCAATAACCCATTTACATGCATTAACCCATTAACATGCATTAATCCAGTAACATGCATTAATCCAGTAACATGAATTAATCCAGTAATATGCATTAATCCAGTAACATGCAATAACCCACTAACATGCATTAATCCAGTAACATGCATTAATCCAGTAATATGCAATAACCCACTAACATGCATTAATCCAGTAACATGCATTAATCCATTAACATGAATTAATCCAGTAACATGTATTAATCCAGTAACATGTATTAATCTAGTAACACCAGTAACATGTATTAATCCAGTAACATGTATTAATCTAGTAACATGTATTAAAGTGAGAAGGATTCATAAAGAGGGACAGTGAGGAAGGAAGAGAGAGAAGCTCAGTGCATCATGGGTGATCCCCTAGCAGTCTAAACCTATAGCAGCATAGCTTAGAGCTAGCTTGGTCCAGCCTTAATTATAAGCTTAATCCTAAAGGAAGGTTTTAAGCCCTCTTAAATGTAGAGAGGGTTCCTACACCCCCAAATGGAGATTGGGAGATGGTTCCACAGGAGAGGAGCCTGATAGCTGAAGGCTCTGGCTCCCATTCTACTTCTTGAGACTCTAGGGCAGTTTTACTCATTGCGCAGCTCACTACCCACATGCGGCTCTCCAAGCCTAGTGGCTCGCATTTCAGGTAAAATAATAGCTATGATAATGCAGCCAGTACTATTAAGCCTTATTCCTTTAAGTATCACAAACAACTTTCATTAAACAATATGGCGGTATTGTCAAAACCTCAGACATACTCAGACATACACTAAACTGCAGTGTTGCCAGTTTTGATGGCCTTTCGCAGCTCCACAAGGGCAATAGCAATTTTGAAACAAAAATATTTTTTTGTAATATTTTTATATACGTATTTTCAATACACTACACTATTGGTGTGCTCCTTTCTGCACAGTTTATAGGGCCTAAAATGTATGTGGCTAAAAGGTGGAAACTGTCACCAAGTAGGCAACACTGCACAGTTATGGAGTAGTGGCACTCAGGGTTCTTCACCATCTCATGCTAGACAGGTATGATACATCTAGTCAAAAACTAGATGGACAAAAAAAATAACATTTTTGGAAATGAGGAAAATGAAGATGGGTGATACTTGAGGTGTGCAACAACCAAAAGTAAATACGAAAAATGACGGCGAGGGGACGAGCTGGGAGGTGGCAGCTGCCCCACGTAAAAAGAGAAAGGTACGAGCCGTGAAAGATGAGCACAGGAAATTTCAAGAAAAATGGAAAGATGATTTTTTTTCATCCATCCTCCACGGGTTAAACCCCTTGTGTTTGCTGTGCAAACAAACCCGCTCTGGTTTCAAACAAAGTAATCTGGAGCTATACTTGGTGATGCAGAGCATGGTGAGATGGTTGTCCCGGGGGAGATCGCTTGAAAGCTTTCGGAGTCTTCTCCCCGAGATTTCGCAAGGGGAAACACGAGCCACGGTTAGAAGAGTCACAGTGGATGTTTTGCAGATTGCCTTTGTGACTGACAACACCAGTCGCATGAACACTCTGAACTTGCAGCTTCAAGGGAGGGATAAACTACCAAACAAAGTGCTGAACACAATCAGAGCACTCCAGAAAAAAATAACTGTCCTATATATACCTGACAAAGAGTTTGTTCACTTTCCAAAGCTCAGATCAGGTCAGCTGTAGTCACAGATGACCCATCCCTGCAGCAGCACTTCAGCTACAGAGGGTTTGTTGATGTTTTGAAGGAGCTGAGGAGGGAATTTGAATCAAGGTTTTGTGATTTAAATGTCCACCAGGAGATATTCCACTTCATTGAAAATCCCTTCCATATGGACTAGCCCACACCTCTTCACCTTCTAACCATGCAGCTCTGGAAAGTGAAATATCGGATTTGCAGACAAACAGCTGGACCTAAAGCAGGTGCTGCTCATTTGTGGAGTTTGGTGTCTGAAGCAGTCTGTGTCTGAAGAGTACAGCATTGGCTGCATTACAAACTGCATGTTCATTGAGATGACAAATAAGTATGCCGATATTGCTTAATAGTTGGAGATGGCTTTTGATATTTTGCAGGTTGAGGTGGCTCTCTTATGGACTGTGTCTTGTCAGTGAGGAACATGACTCTGAAGGGGTTGTGGAGGCCAAAGTGAATCTCTCTTGCCTGGATGATATGAAACCAGTTGAATTCCAAGTCATGTTTGATTCACTGCCTCAGTTGCTCACACAGAAACCTGATCATTCACAGGTGTTGCACCATGCCATCCGACTCACTCACTCACCGGCCAGCGCAGAAAACATGCTACAGAGTACCAGAATGTTTCTTGGAGGCATTAAATGGGGAAATTCACTTGATGTTAGAGTAGGGATTGGTGGGCAAAGTACATTTCCCCTGCCCCTGGAGACCCGGTCATGGCCCTTCCCTGCATTTAGGACCCCTAACGGCCTTTTCCAGTTCACAGAAGTGCCTTTTTGAATAAATATGTTCAGCACTTGGTTGGTCCAGAGGGAGGAGCATCAGATCACAGCACACGATTGAAGTTTTGTAACTTGATGTAAACCCGAAGTTTGGTGAGAGAAAGGTTTTTTGTCTTTATTGGTAATTGTTACTTTACACATTTTTGTTTCATAGTCTTCAGTAAGTGGATAAGTTTTGTTTACCTAACATTATGTTTTCCTGTAAATAAAAGTGCCTCCATTTTTTTCAACTCCAGCCAACTTGTCATGATTTTTTCCAGACAATGATCCACAATTTTGGTAACAAAGGAATCAAAGTCATGAAAGTCATAGGTATTTATCATTATTCCTGGGAGTCTTCAAGGTGGGTCGTTTCTAGCAGTGTTAAAGAAAGCAGAAATAGTGAGGGGAAAAGGTCATATCCTAAAGTACTAGCCCTGTTTTCCCATCAAAGTCGTGCCATCAATATTATCATCCCTAAAAGTCTGATCCGAGCAAGAAACCAGAATTGTGTATTAAGGTATTCAGTGGTGACGACGAAAAGTTGTATTCTATATTACTAGTTCAGGTTTCCCAGTTTATGCTTCACAAGGACATCAAAGTCATGTCATCATTATTATCATCCCTGAAAGTCTGATCCGAGCGATTTTAGTGCTAATAGGACTCGATGTCTGAATCCCTGTGGAAAGATGACACTCTTGATGTTGGCCGGCTGATTGATGTGTTGAAATGGAGAGTAGGTATGAGGTCTTTGGGGTCGTCAGATGGGCACCCTCTTCAACGATATCTAGATTCTGATTCATCCAGGTCATGGTAATTGACTTTGAAGATGTTTCACCTCTCATCCAAGAGGGTTCTTCAGTTCTAAGTGGATGGTGGGGAGTCGGGGATTGTATACCTCCAGTAGGTGTTTTGAACAAAGAGAGCTGTTGCAGTTGGTCGCGCCCACATGGATTACTTTTGCATTTATGTTTCCTGGACTAGGCCCACAACGTTCAACAACTGGGGAGTTGAAACTGGGGAGCGAAAAACAATGTACTGGCTGATGGTCGTTGATGGTCGTCCTCCACACGTTTCCTGTGACCCATACACGACACAACTCTAGTAGGTAGCCATCTTTGAGCTCAGATGTGAATCCAGCCACAATCATTCCTGTCAACATCCTTCTGACTTATGTTGCCATCAAAAATTTGGGAAAGTCAATATCAATGGATATGATGTGTTTTCAAGTCAAGATCTTGATGAAATCATGATTTAACGTGATTTTGAAACATAAACTCACTTTTTTCCCCCTGCATTTTCAGGAAAACATGTACTGAGAACCCCATTCTGGCTGTTTTGTGGGCGTGGCTTAGTTTGCTAACCCTAATCCTAACCGCAGGGAGAAAGGGAGAGAGCGAGAGACAGAATGGGTGAGAGAAAAGGGAAACATAATGAGAGTGAGGGGAATACTGCATGGATTTGAGAAAGGGGACATAGAGGGTGAGTGTAAGAAGGGGCAAAGAGATAGAGAGAAAGAGCGAGAGTATGTGAGGAGAGAGAGAGAGGGAAATGGAAGAGAAAAATAGAGGGAGAAAGAAAAAGGCAATGATGAAGGGGGGAAGCGAACAAAGGAGAGTAGGAAGACAGTGTGGAGGGGAGAAAAAAGAGATGGAGGAAGAGTGTATGAGAGCAAAAAAAAGAGTGCCTCCCCCCACTCGCTCACCGAAGTTTGAGAAGGAAGGGAAGGAGAGCGGAAGATAAGAGGGAGAAAGCAAATTTCATTTATGAACTTAGAAATGTAAAGCTTTGCTTGTAGAATTAGTTTATTACATGCACCTGCAAAGTGGATCCTAGCCTTGACAGTTACAAAGACACAGGAGCTTCCAACAGCCTCAAACAGTCGACAAATTCATCATCAAGGCACACACAGCATGGTGAGAGATACTACACTATACAACCGACCCAGTACATAAAAATACAACAGATACAGCTGCACTTACCACCGCAATTACTGCACAAAAATATTACTATATGACATCTATTGTATGTCTCAATTCAGAGAGCAAAAATACTGCACTCCTGGCTCAAGTGTAGCAATTCAGTTATTAAACATCATCACCGACGTTCATGCAGATGCAGCTCAGCCTGAGTGGAAAAAAAAAAAAAATCATGAATACCTGAGTAAAGCAACATCTGAAATGAAAAAGGAGGTAAATAAATAGTAATATAGGCCATAAATAGATTAAATTCAAAGATGGGTGCCTACTCTACTATATTCAAGAAGATCACAAGCTAAACTGGTTCAACTGCAGTGGAAAGATCTGCGTCTTCTTCCGAATAGAAACCTCGGTTAGGCACTTGTGGTAAATGAGCTGTGGACATTAACAGAGTTCTGACTAATATTGATCACTGCCCATATTCCTCAGGATCCGGTTGCACCGGCTAAGATTAAATCCTTAACCAAGTTTCTGAGCATCAGCCTTAAAACAGTTCTAACAATGTACTAGCTACTAATGCTAGTAGCATTAGAGGATAAGTAACTTTATTAATGATTAATTGATATCTTTAGCTAGGAATATACTGACTAATTAAAAGCAACCAACTATTTTAGGAGGAAGACACGACGGCGCCACGACCTGTGAAGCATCTGTAAGAGCAGTGAAAGACTACAGCCATGCTGATCAGTTCTTTTAAACACTGCACCCAATTTTATATTCTTGAATTCATTTTGCTGCCAAGTACTTTCTCTTGGGTACATGATTAATTTAAATACGGGTACATTTTCAGAATTCTAAAAATAAAGCTTCAGTTAAAAGAGCCTGGGATTCTGACTTTAAAGCCAGAATTTAAAAAATGTATAGGCCCTAACTCTTCTCAGAGCAATTATGTAATTTTGAATTTTGTTCTTTAATAATTAGACGTCCAACTTTTATCTCAGAAATCTGACTCAAATTACCATTCAGAGATAAAAAAAAACTGAAATGGGAATACTGGACATTAAGTGAAGTTTGTTGGAGAAAACGGTCACTTGCTATCTTCTACTAATGAGATTATTAACTCGTTATCTTAGCTATGCAACAGTGACAGCCATCAGTAACAGGGTGGTAAAAATGTTATAATAACGAATACCATATGATCATTTTTGAGAACTATCACACTACTAGGCTCATTCTATAACTGTAAGCAGATGGTGCAACCGACCCCTGGCCTGAATCAAAAACATCTTTCCACTAAACAGGTAAACTCAGAAAAGTGGAAAAAGAACCGCGTCTGCATTTTTAAATAATAGACGGTAAATAACATGCTAGCGGGAGACACATTTATAGATTCCCACTGTAGCTGACTATTTTTTCAAATCAAATCTTAACATATATTTTGTATTTTTTAGCTCATTGCATATTTTCCTGTCTCTGCTATGGTCAAACAGCAAAAAGGGCAAATATTTCTAACACTGTAATTGTAATGGGTATTAGAAAAGACAGGCAGTGCTGCTAGCAGATAAACAGGTGTTGCCATGTGACATTTTTCGACGCTGAATAGGAGAGAGAGAAGAAAAACAGAATGTGTCAATCAATGGAACAGCGTTCTCTTAGAAATGTTGTGCAGCATTATTCCCATAACATCAACATGACAGTGAGAGCTTTTCATGGGTGTCACGATCCGGCATGCTACTAATTCAACACATCGCTGTGAAACAAAAACCTGTGGCATATTTCAGATTGAATCCCCTGCTAACGGGGATGGGGCTACAGAGTATGGCACCAGGGAGGTAAGAAGAGTGCCCACATCGTGCCTCTGTAGAGCCTGTGATATGTTTGGAGGAACGACACACCAACAGAAGAAAACACACTTTGTTCACGACTGCGACAGCGATATCAGACTCCAGAGGACGGGGAGGAGTACAACCTCGTGTGGCATAGTATCAGGTGGACTAGAGTCCTTTCAGTCGGATCCCAGCAGGTCTCAGACGCTGTTTGGGTTGTAGCACAGCATGTTCAGTTGCAGGTTCTCATCCCAGTGCTTGAGGATGATAAAGAGCTGATTGGCGGCGGCCTTGACGGCGGCTAAGTCTCGGCCTTCTGGGATGTCTTGGGCGCTCAACCACATGCTGGCCTTGGCTGCTATCATTTCCCACTCAATGAAGTAACTGGCAGAGCAGTGCTCCAACCAGGCGAGGGCTACAGCCGTGGCCCACACCATACTCTCTTGAACCAGCATCCTCTTCATCCCCCAGCCGGGAGATGATGATTCGGAACTTCCCGACGCGGAGGACCGTCCGGTGTCCATCTGGGAGTTTAAGGAGGGTTGGGGCTCTGGAGCTGTGGACGGACTTCCCAATGAGGACCTGTCAGCATCTGCAGTCCAGGCACTCTTGGACAGTGGGGAGGGGCCGTCTGTAGTGGACTCTGTAGGTTGCTGAAAGGTTTCTGGCTCGCCCGGTGATCTGCGCCCGTCATCGGCGCTCTCAGTACGCCGGCCGCCGGAGTAAGTCAGGTGGCCGAGGCTGGAGCGATGGCTGCTGAAGGGGGATGTCCACTTCAGCTTGTCCATGGGCACGTTTATGGCATCACACAGAGCCGTGTCCAGGGGGAACGCTCCACTAGCCGACTGTAGCAACACCTGCAAAAAAGGAAATAGTAGTAACTAAGTACTGAACTAAAGTACAGATTTGGGGTAATTCAGTGTCCCATTTTATGGCACTCTATACATTTTCTCCAATATATTTCAAAAGGAAATAAGGTTCTTTCTG